>MCFE01000401.1:0-81303 GCA_002104905.1 Basidiobolus meristosporus CBS 931.73 | reverse complement strand
TCGACAAGGGATACTGGAACGGATATGAGAAGGCTGAGAAAGCTGCCGAGAGAAAGGGTGAGACGCAGGTTTCAAACAAGGCTTTGAATTAGGTGAGAAGACGGGATATGAGGTTGGTGTCAAGCAGGGTTATGGCCTCGCCATCGCTGAAGCAGGTTACCGGTAAATATCGCGACCATCATAAAGCCTCAAGATGACTGGAAGAAGTACTTCAAAGGTAGCCATACTGGATACAAGAGCAATTTCGGTGCTCGCACAGCCTACAAGACTGGGCCATCGTACACTGAATCTTACAACTATGACAGCGGCTACCAAAGCCATCTAAGCTAGTCTCTGAAGGACCCCTCTGACCATCACACCCCACCCTCCCTTTATTCAAATACACGGCGCTCATCTCATCTCCTCCCCAAGCCCCTTATCTACAACAAATAAAATCTCATCTTTCTGGACACCTCAAACACTCGTCGTTACTGTTGACCATGGGCGGCCTGAATTTGTTCTATACCCGAGCTTTAACTTGGCCTGACCCATGCTTTATTTATATCGCCTTGTATTATCCTGTTGCGCCCGTTTGGATCGAGTTGGCGTGCTTGCCAGCTGTTTACTCCGAGTCGGACCGGGCAGAGATGCGAAACTGCGCCGCTTCAACCGTTACGTGTTCCCTCAAAGGTTCACTCTGCTGTTCAGTGGTTTGCTGGCTCGATAGTGAATCTATGCGTCAGTAGTTAATACAAATCGTTCAAAGACCACACGGGTTTATACCTTCGAACAAAAGGAATTTGGCCGAGTTTGAGCCGATAACCAACTTTTATCGAGCGTAGTATCCAGTCGGCACTGAAGACCAATCTGCCCCCCTGACGAAGTAAGCTGGAGAGAAGTTAAATTCAAGGTGGTGCGTATTACGGAATGACTCAAATGGATTTACTCCTCGATGTGGGAATCTTCAGCTGTTTGACTGAACAGATATTCTACGCTCCGCTCCTTGTAGCTCGCTTGGATCTTGCCGCATTCTCAACTGTAAGCTGGATATTAGCAGCTACTCCACCAAACCTCTAGTGCATCAACCCGAGTATTTACCCCAAAGCTGGCGATATTCCAGTGGAACGCTAGGCGCAAACCATGCGGTTAGATCCTCAAACATGTAATCCATCGTATTCGTAGAACCTGCAATTGGCCAAGGCTCATTAAATTAGAATTCTAGCACTAGTATCTACACTTTGATTGTATGGACCAATGATGTGGTGAAATTGGCCAAATGCGTGTTTACTTTGCTGGGTTATTTACTAGATATAGACAAGCATAAGACCACGTCACGTGTGATCATGACATGGCTCGTGACCAAAGCTTTTGTCATCGACGATACATTACCGCAACAGTTGATTTCAGAACAGGCGAAAATGATTTGTAATGGGTTTTTAGGAAGAAAAGAAGAGGAAATGGCCAGGACTAGGGTTAGGGTTCTAACCCCTCTCCCCTAAAATTTCTCAATCAGTAATAATCGTCATTTGATTAACGTCACGGATCGAAATAGGCCATCTGTGCCAGTAATGTCCATGACTAAAATACGTGCCGTGAAGTTCTTGCTACCTGAATTTTCTCCAATTTATCTCTTCTCCCTCGTGTATTATAGTCCATTTCACGAGGACTCATCTTTCCTTAGATTCAAGAATCTCAAGTAGGAACTCTCTCTTCAACGAAACAAAAGCAGTAACCAGCACTTTGCTAAACCATCAAGAGGAACCTTGCTAACCAATCCAAACGTTCGTTTGTCTTCGCATTGCCCACCAAAGAGTGAAAGCCACTTTACGTAGCCCCAAAAGCATTCACAAAACCATTCTACCCAAGCCATAACGAAAACATGGGACAGACCTTATCCGAACCAATCACCGGAAAAGAATCCGACCGCGGAGGAAACTCCAGATTCATCTACGGCTCCTCTTCTATGCAGGGTTGGCGTATAAGTATCCTTTTGGTGGCTCTTTTGCGCATTGGCTGTAGCTCGATCCATTTTCCTTTAACTCTATTTCCTCCCGTTACCCAGCCATGGAAGATGCACATTCTTGCTTGCTAAGTCTCGATGCCCATCCTGACGTCAGCTTCTTTGCGGTGTTCGATGGCCATGGTGGTACGTTAATGAACCTGTTTAGCCCGGTTGGCCAGCTCGAAAGGCTAACTTGCTGTAACTTTCGTCAAAGGTCAAAGCGCGGCAAAGTACTGCGGAAAGAATCTGCACAAAAAGATCGCAGAAAATGGATTCCAAAATGGGGATTACAAGCTGGCGATAAAGCACGGGTATCTCGACATCGACGAGGACCTAAGAAAAGGTAATGGTCCCGCCTCTTCCGGATAGCGATAGTGACTTACACCGGTTCCAGATGTAGAGTTCCTGCATGATCCATCTGGATGTACGGCGGTGTCTGCTACCATCTCCCCCGATAACAAGATATATGTGGTATGGTTTCCCACCTCCCGACGTGCACCCTTCAGCGAGTAAACGCTTATTGCTTTGTAGGGTAACGCCGGTGATTCTCGTGCTGTCATGAGCATAAATGGAGAAGCCAAAGCATTGTCATTTGATCACAAACCTACCAATCAAGGTAAGTGGTAGTTGACCGACCGGATCGCCGCAGTCGCAATTAATTCCAAGTATCACCTAGGGGAATCTGCGCGTATCATCAATGCTGGTGGATTTGTGGAATTCGGACGTGTCAACGGTAATCTAGCCTTGTCCCGGGCTATCGGGGATTTTGAGTTCAAACAAAACAGCAAGCTATCGGCTGAAGAGCAAGCGGTCACAGGTAAGCCTTGGGTTGTTGTCTCTGCAGCCACACCCATCGGATCTAATCCAGATTGCATGTAGCTGACCCCGACATCACTGAGCATTCGATCACGAGCGAGGATGAGTTCATCGTCATCGCTTGTGATGGTATCTGGGACTGCATGACTTCTCAGGAAGTGATAGACTACATTCGTCTGGAGATTGCCGGCAAGAACTCACTCGAGCAAATCTGCGAGAATATAATGAACAAATGCCTAGCACCTAACTGTGAGCTTGGGGGCATTGGCTGCGACAACATGACCATCATGATTATCGGAATCCTCAACGGGAAGTCCGAGGAAGAGTGGTTCGACTGGATTGCTCAGAGGGTTGCCAGCAGTTCTCGTTATCCCAATCCCGACACCGCAGACAGCCTAGGAAACAATGCGCCGCCCCAAGAGCCCTTTCATGAAGAAGCTTCGAAACGTACCGAAGAGTCTTCGTCGGGTGTTGAGGAGTAAGTGGAATTAGATGTTAGAGTCCCACTAAGCAGTCAGCAGGCCGGAGAGCACAAGAACAAACTCGTAGTTTCTTAATATCTGTCTTCTTCAGCATCTGATGGCAGCTTGAGCACACTTCTATCTGTGATTTATTTGTTTACGTTGTTCTAATTACTTGGTCAGTGAGTAATACAAGCATACAATGAGATTCTTAAGTATCAAGTAAAATTCTTCCCCCATGATAATCAAGGGTCATAATAGCACACAGGCTGCGAAACAATGGCAGTGCCCATGTCCCGCCAGCTAGGGAGAAGTGCTGTATTCTGTCGGCAAGCACTCCTTTTCGCTATTCCAACGTGTCGTGACCATGAACCAATGCATATGCCATAAATAGGTTATATGAGGTAGAAAAGTGCCGGGCATCACATGATCCCACGGGCTGTATATTTCTTTTGATCGCATTTTAAAACATGGGCTCGCCATCGCAACCAGGTTGCTCGAGTCCACGTAATTCAACTGCAATGGCAGAGGATCGTAATGTCATACCAACTGCACTCACTGTGAGTCATTGGTGGGATGAGCCAGGCAAGCACCGGTAGTGAATTATTCGTAGAAATAGAAATGCATTGTCCATACTTCCATTGAGAAGACAACAATCAAGTCTGCTTGCGCTGGAGGGCTTGCGGGGTGGGTTACGTGATCGGTAAGCTGTCTCCCTACGTGTCCATCGCTGTGTCACGAATGCTTCAGTAGAGCAACCTTCGGTGGTTGCCTCTAAAGGGAATTCTGGAGGGAAAATCAAACGAGTACCCTCTAATGGTAATAGTTTAAAATATGCGCAAGGTACAATGCACTTGCTTCTCTAACAGTTTATAGTAATTTCTATCGCGATCTAGCTATCAAATCCCACTGCATTGCAATGGAATTTTTGCCGAAGCGTGTGAAAGCCATTATCGCCTATCCGCCGCTTTCATATTGATCCCCAATCTATGGAAGCCGGCGGCATGGCTCCATTATTAATCCAACACTTGATGAGGAATTGGGCTGCAGGTTATATCCCTTGGAGCCAGTCGATCCGGGTAAATCAAAACCACTTCCAAGACAGAGGGGGGGTGGTGGAAAGGGGAATGGCTGCAGTTTACAAATAAGTGGGAAGTGTGAGATCGCATTTGGGGTTGGCACATACCGGATCTCATAGGATCGGTATATTACAATAGGTACACCGTCTGTTTGCCCTATATATAGGCCAAGCTGTCTTGAGGCTTGATGAAACTCAGATTGCTTCCTTACAATTCCAAACTTCGCTTGTTTACCTTCACCTCCTCCTAAAATGAACCCCACCATGTGTTTGAGAGCATTGAACAAGGACGTTTTTGCTCGATTGGTAACTGCTCCCTTGAGCCGTACTTCGGTAAGTGTTCCGTAGTCCAGCTCCTCTGTTCACCAAATCATAACCGATATTGCAATGCCACAGTTGCAGCAGATGTACGCCATGGAGCGCCAAACACCTGCCAGTTCATTAATGCTTTCTTTGTTCTGCCGGTATTTACTCTCCCCATACTATGTAGCCTAACCAGCGACTAACGATGATTAAGTGATGTGACTGAGGCACCTGAGAAAGAGAAGTTCCTTGCTCCTATGGAGTTCCTTCACTCAGAGCTCCCCAAACGCCTTTGCCAAGAGATCAAGTTGCTCAACACCCGCCTTCCCTTTGAGCCAATGGACCCCCAAGTAAACGCCAAGATCCAGAACATCACTCTTGATCTGCTGGAAGATATCAGGTAACAAGCGACAGGATGGTCTCTCTGGACTTCCCACCACTCACACAGTTGCGCTTGCAGTGCTCTCACCTCTCTCGCTGTCCCGGCCGAACCCCAGCATCTAGCACGATTCGCTTCGGCCCTAAGAGTGTTACAATCCAGACAGTTACAAAGCCTAACATCATTGCGTGATTGTTTAAATCATATGATGTCAGAGCAGAAACGGAGATGTAACCGTGATCAGGAATTTATCCGAGAACAAATGGACCATTTCCTGACGAACTATTTGTCCTTGAATTATGGCACCGGCTTCTTGATTGGTAAGCGGCATCCTAGGGATCCTTCCCAAAGTGGCCCTGCTGACGGTTCGTTGATTTGTAGGACAAAGTCTCCATCAGCTAGACGGATTCCAGCCAGTAATCAACGAGATCTCCCCACACGCCGCTGCCGAACAGGCGATTGAGAGAGCCAGATACTGGTGTAGCCAGTACTATTGGTAATGCGCCGCGTTCATCGAACTTGACTTCTGGCCCAAACTGACCCATTCCTTACAGTTGCGATTCCCCCAAAGTGGAGCTGATCACCAAGAATCCGGACTTGTCCGTCCTGGCCGCGGACAATTATCTCCCAGATAGCCTGTTCCAGGTGATGAAGCATTCCATCAGTTCGGTCATCGAGCATTCCAAGGCAACTGGCGCTTCGCCCAGGAGCATGCCGACTCTGCAAGTTCGGATCACCGAAGGCAAGGAGGATGTTTGCTTTAGAGTCAGCGATTTGGGTGGCGGCATCCCCATGTCCAAGGTAGGGAACATCTGGAGTCACCTGAACAACTCGTTGCTCCATCCGGAAAAAATCCGTGGTCTGCCCATGACCCGGATCATATCCCGCTACTTCGGCGGTGATCTGGAGATAGTTTCCATGGAAGGTCACGGCACGGAGTCCTACCTGTACCTCGACAAGAAGGGCAACCTGGGCGAATGCGTGCCAATGGTGAGGACCACCGAACGGGAGATGGAGTCGCTAATGAACAAGGTATTCCCCCAGCTTCCCAGGGAAGAGGCAGTCCCTGTCTATTCCAACGATACTCCGTCAGAGCGGGTAGCCGTCACAGCATGAGCTGTGTGGCTGCCCGTCGACTTGATCTCTCACAAGAGAACCCCTGTGGCATATGAAGTACAATACACAGAGATTGGAAATAGCCCCACCAAGGAGGAGCTCGCCCCCTCCCTGGCCATAGCCTATCGTGGCTATCCCTAACCACCACCCAGTTATCACCCTCGATGGATGTGAGGTTGTTTGGTATCGAACGACCACACCACTTCCTCAACCTGATGTAAATCTGGGCCCTAACCAAGATTCGTTTCATAAATAAACCGCATGAGATGTTGTTACCGCATATGGGTGGGATCCCCCGGAGATCGTGGCTAGTGGGGGACGGCGGATCTCCGGATTTCGTTTCGCGACATTTATCGTGATGTATGACCAATGCTTGGGATTGGCACCCATCCTGCACTGCGAATATTCCAAGTGCGCTGGGGGATGGTGAAGTTGATGAGGTCCCGGATATCCAGACCATTCGGCTCCCACACCATAGCCCCATATGCTGGCCGACAGGTCTTGGGTGCTTGAGGACGGGATAACATTGCGAATTCTTGACTCCACTTGCAAGGGTCTGAGATCTACTGCAAGTGGATACCTGACAAGAGATTTTCATCCATACCTTGTACTCTGACCGTTGGATCGTCGTGGCGCTGTCACTACCGAACCATCCAACCTGAACCAGTGGTCGCGGAAAGCAGATGGACGGCCAGACCGGTGGCCAAATCCGATTGAACCAACAGTCAGCCATTTCATTGTTTGGTCGGGATCAGGGGCATTTCTGTGTCCCTGCTGATACAGGCATTATCAATCACTGCCCCTAAGTCCACCTCTCTAAGGCCCATCCCATATCACATAATTTGGCCCCAACCTCATGATCTTCTATACACTCCCCAAACTGATGATTCGTCCAAGCTTCACCAGATTGACTGCTTAACCCTACAAGGTTTGTCCCAAGGTTTAGCATAAATCGCCACCACTAGATTCTAATGGGGCAGGGGGGGGGAAGTACCTGGTGGATTTTCATTGGCTTGGAGAAGCATCAAGGTCATACTTCTTTATATATATATCAGAGTAAATAGGGGTCATTGTTGTTTCATGCAACACTCCCATTCCACTAATCATTCATGTAAGTTAGTTGGGATGTTCATCCAATTTCTGTAAGGTTTGCTTTTGGCAAAGGCTAAGCAAAATTGTCTCTGGTCCCTTCTGTTGTAAAAATTCGTATTTCCACCTAAATATTCACCTAACTTAGTCACTTAGATCATTACCTTCAAATCCTAGAGAATACTGACCAAATTCCTTGTCAGGATTTACTTGGAATATTTTCACCAAAATACCAGGTACCCAGAACATGGAAATTCTCAAAGTTGTCCAAACAGCCCCAAGCTTTGCACACATGTTCTTGGGACCTTCCTTAACCCAATCTATGTGTTTGTAATGCCAAGACCAGGTAAAAGTATAAATACTACTTTTACATTCAATAAATCATTAAGTGAAAACCACATAATCTACTTGTTCTCCAAATCACTTCCAATATCTCCAAGACTCTTACAACAGGTTATGAGCCCCAAGCTGTCACTCTCTGCAATGTCTACTACTGCTATTACTGGAATTTTTCCCTCCACTGAAAAGTTGGATGGAACTAACTACCAAGTGTGGAAGGTGAAGATGAAGATGCTTATACAAGAAAGAGGCCTTTGGGATATTGTCATGGGAGAAGAATGCCCTCCTAAAAACGTGGGAGAGGAAGCCTTAAAGTACCAGAAGAAAGAACAAAGTGCCTTTAACTGCATTTGCCTTAATGTCAAGGACAAATTGCTAATTCAATGCTCAAGAGCAAAAACAGCAAAGAATGCCTGGAAAGCATTAGAAGACACCTACCGGTCATGTTCAGCTGCCAAGAAAATGTATCTGAGACAAAAATTCTTTACTACAAAGATGCTGCCAGGAGAATAAATGAAAAATCTAATTAACAGAATTACCCTGCTGGTAGATGAGATGGAATCTGTGGGCATACCAACTACTGATGAGGATGTGATAGTTACCATCATGAATAGCCTGAAAGACAAGTTTCAGGGCTTTGTATCAGCCCTAGAGTCCAGAACTGAAGATTTGACCTTAAATTACGTATATGGAAGGCTCCTGGATGAAGAATTAAGAAAATCAAGCGCCAATAAGAAGGATGAAGAAAATGCTTTAATAAGCAATGATAGCCAACAAAGGAGGTACCCAAGACCCTACAAAGGCAACAGCAACCTATTTTGCAACTACTGCAAAAGGAAAGGACACACATCAGACCAGTGTCTCAAAAAGAGAGATTATCAGCAAAAGAAGCCTGAATATGGAAATGCTGCAACAACTGAAGATAGACTATTCATATCTGCATAAAATATGACCACAAACAAGGATTTTCAGATGTGGTATACTGACTCTGGAGCTTCTCAACACTTTACACACCAAAAAGAACTTTTTACCCAATATCAAGAAATTCCAATTAGGAAGGTTTTCATGGGTGATGATAGAACACTTGATGCAGTGGGAGAAGGAACTATCCAAGTAAACCTAAGAAGCAATGAAGGAAGACATATACTGACCTTTAAAGAAGTACTCTATGTACCAGAAATAGCAAAGAACCTACTCTCTGTAAGCAAGGCTACAGCAGAAGGACTCAGTTTCAGTTTTGACAATTCTGGATGCAGAATCACTGATCAAAATGGTGCGCATATTGCTTTGGGCATCAGAGATCAGAATCTATACAAGTTGACTTATACTCCATCATATTTGGAGGCCAATATAAGTAACTTAAATGAAGAAACACCAATGTTTTGGCACAGGAGATTTGGACACATCAATCTTGATTATTTGCGTAAAATGGTCAAAGGTCAGCTAATTTCTGGAGTGAAAATTGATCTCCCAGCTGATTTGGAGCACTGTGAAGCCTACATATATGGGAAACAAGCCAGACAACTGTCAAAGAGCACTGGGTTAATCAAAACTAAGAAAAAATTAGATCTAATTCACTCAGATCTGTGTGGACCTATGCAAAATTTATCCTTGGTTGGAATGAAGTATTTAATCACCTTTATTGATGATCATACAAGATACACATGGGTCTACTTCATGGAGAGAAAGGAAGAAGCTCTGTCTAAGCTCAGGGAGTTTAAAGCCATGGTGGAGAGAGAAACTGGTGAAAAAATCAAGAAAATACGCTCTGACAATGGTGGAGAATATACCTCAAAACTCTTCATCCACTTCTGCAAAGTTCATGGGATAAAGCAAGAGACTACTGTACCATATTCCCCACAGCAAAATGGAGTAGCAGAACAAGCTAACAGATCAATAATTGATATGGCAAGATCTATGATCCATGATCAAAAATTATCCTATGATTTTTAGGTGGAATCTGTTGCAACTGCTGTATATCTTAAAAGTAGGAGTTATAACAGAATACTTTATGATTCTACTCCATTTGAAGCATGGTATGGATACAGACCAAGTGCAGAACATCTAAGAATATTTGGGTGTACAGCATATGCCAAAAAACTGGCCGGAAATCAGTCAAAATTTGAGCCAAAAAGTGTAAAATGCATATTTTTGGGCTACTGCAATGAGAGTAAGACATACAGACTCTACAATACCAAAGCAAAGAAGCTGATCAAGTCCAGGGATGAGTTGTTTGATGAAAATTCAAAATTTTCACAAAAAATGACATCAGATGATGACAAAAATTTGATCTCAAGTCCACCAATTGTCAGGATTGAATCAGAGCACAACAATGAAAATTTTTTCACTCCAGAGGACTCTACAACCATGGTTCAGCCAGAATCAGTGCCCAGGAATATCCCAGAAGTGATCATTCCAGTATCAAATGCCTGGAGATCCAATTGGACAAGAAATAGCCCTAATTACTATATCAATGAGGGTACAAACTTAGCCTATGCCTATTCAGTCCATATTGATGAGCCCCAGACTGTAAAAGAGGCCTTAAATAGCCCTCAGACAAAGTTTTGGAGATCTGCAATGACTGAGGAATATCAGGCCCTGATGGAAAATCAAACTTGGGACTTAGTCAAATTACCAATCAACCAAAACCAATTGGATGCAGATGGGTCTTCAAGACAAAATACAAGGCTGATGGTACAATTAAGAGATACAAAGCAAGACTTGTAGCCAAAGGATACTCTCAAACAAAAGGACTTGACTATACTGAGACCATTGCATGGGTAGCCAAGTTTAATTCCATCAGATTAATTTTGGCAATTGCAGCAAAATATAAGTTTTTTATTCATCAAATGGATGTAAAAACTGCATCTTTGAATGGAGAACTTGATGAGGACATGTATATGGACCAGCCTGATGGGTTTGTTGACCAAGATAGCCCCCATTTGGTCTGCAAGCTTAAAAAGTCACTATATGGTCTCAAACAATCACCAAGAGCCTGGAATTGGAAGATAGATTCTTATTTGGAATCTTTGAGTTTCAAAAGAAGTAATGCTGACTATAGTATATACTATAAGTCAGATAGAGCAAATCCAGTTCTATTAGCTCTATATGCGGATGGTCTTATTATAGCCACCAATAACCTAGAAACATTGGAAGAGACTAAATCCAGCCTATCAAAGGAGTTCAAGATGTCCAATCTAGGAGAACTTAGTTACTACTTAGGGATTAAGTTCTCCATAGACAGAAGTACCCAGACTATCACCCTAAGTCAATCCAAGTATATTCAAGATATACTAAAGAAGTACAAAATGGAAGACTGTAAACTGGCAGCTACCCCAATGGAGACAAACCTTAACTTGGTCAAAACTCAACCAAATCAAGAGAGCTTGGTGCCATCTGAAAGCCCTGACTTTCCTTATCAATCTATGGTTGGCAGTCTGATGTATATCATGCTTGGAACACGTCTAGATATCTCATATTCAGTGGGAGTTGTCAGCCAACATAATCAGTACTATGAATCTGTTCATATTGCAGCAGTTAAGCGGATTTTTAGATACCTAAAAGGAACTGCTGATATCTGCTTAAGATATACTTATAAGGATTCAGAACAGGATCTTGTGGGATACTCTGATGCTGATTGGGGACAAAATTTAGAAGACAGAAGATCCACCACAGGATACACCTTTCTTTACTGCAAAGGAGCAATATCATGGAATTAAAGAAAGCAACCAACTGTAGCACTTTCCACCACAGAGGCAGAGTATATGGCAGCCTGTGAAGCTACAAAAGAAGCAATGTGGTTAAGAAAGCTGTTTACAGATTTAGGCCTATGTCAAAAAATGCCTATTACTTTATTTCAAGATAATCAAGGATATATACAATTAGGTAGAAATCCAACTTTTCATGCTAGAACCAAGCATATAGATATTAGACATCATTTCATACGTGAAGCTATAGAGAATAGCTTAGTTAGCTTAGTTTACTGTCCTACAGATGAAATGATTGCAGACATATTCACCAAACCATTAGCTAGAGACAAGCTTGAATATCTTAGGTCAAAATTAGGACTAGTCAGTATGAACATTTAGCTGAGTGGGAGTGTTGTAAAAATTTGTATTTCCACCTAAATATTCACCTAACTTAGTCACTTAGATCATTACCTTCAAATCCTATAGAATACTGACCAAGTTCCTTGTCAGGATTTACTTAGAATATTTTCACCAAAATACCAGGTACCCAGAACATGCAAATTCTCAAAGTTGTCCAAACAGCCCCAAACTTTGCACACATGTTTTTGAGACCTTCCTTAACCTATTCTACGTGTTTGTAATGCCAAGACCAGGTAAAAGTATAAATACTACTTTTACATTCAGTAAATCATTAAGTGAAAACCACATAATCTACTTGTTCTCCAAATCACTCCCAATATCTCCAGGACTCTTACAACACCTTCCTCACTTCAACAATATCATAGAGAAATGACACTCCCCCATGGCTTCCGTAGGATGACACTTTGTATAGAATCACTCACCTCTTGTGTGGGATATTGCAGTTGCTGGTCAAGGGGTGTTATTCTGATTATTCCCATATCTTATATTGCCTATTGCTTCCAAATTCTTTCACAATCACATCTCCTTGGTGGCATCTAGTACATGTGCTCCATCAAGGTATCACTTACAATTACTTATTTGAGCTGCCATAAGTCACTTGGCTATGGTACAGGAGAATCTATCCAATGGTAGACTTCCTACCTAATATATACAATTAGCCGGTCAATATGGTTTTTGTTTTCTGCCCAATCTCTTTTTTGTGATTTTCCAGGAATATCTTGCCCAATTATCAAATATCTATAATATGGTCCTTATAATTGTTCAAGAAAATACAAACCTTGCTCTTGTTGGAAAAATTTGTGATTCCACCTAAATATTCACCTAACTTAGTCACTTAGATCAATACCTCCAGACCCTAGAGAATACTGACCAAGATCCTTGTTGGGATTTACTTAGAATATTTTCTCCAAAACATCAGGTACCCAGCACATGAGAATTTGATAAGTTGTTCAAACAGCCCCAAACTTTGCACACAAGCTCTAGGGACCTTTCTAAGCCTATTCTACATGTTTTTATGCAATAGCATGTAAAAGTAAAATACTACTTTTACATTCAATTGTTTGTTAAGTTAAAACTACATAGTCTACTTGTTCTCCCAATCATTTCCAATATCTCCAAAACTCTGACAACAGCTCTTATATTTGGGTGGCCATCTAAAGCCACTTGCAATATGGGCTTATCTTCCTAACATATTTCCAAGGTATAGAAATAGCTACTACTCTTGGGTAATAAATCATTTAACACCTGATATGCTTTACACGACTAGCTGTAGGTCACTGTACTGTCATTATAATGCCAGAAGAGGTCTACAATGAGGCTGCTAGAATACCATCAAGTTCTTGCCCTATTAGGCAATTGGATGTATAGGCTGGCTAGATCTGCTCAAATACATGTAGAGTGCATGAAGACCATTACAATACCATGCAACTTTTGTCAAAAGACCACTTAAGAGCTGTCAAGTTCTTAACTTTATTTGGGAGTAAAATCAGCAATGTGCCATTAAATCCTATCATAATATTGTGTAGAAGGTGTCAATTCCAAGCTGCTGGCATTATGACAGCCTCCTTGTGGGACCAAATTATTTGTTTTAGAGCTACCTCTCAGTGTTGCAAGAGTCTTGGAGATATTGGAAGTAACTAGGAGAACAAGTAGATTATGTGGTTTTCACTCAATAAACAATTGAATATAAAAGTAGTATTTATACTTTTACATGGTCTTGGCATACAAAGTACATAGAATAGGTTTGGAAGGTCCCAAGAACATGTGTGCAAAGTTTGGGGCTGTTTGGAGAACTTTGAGATTTTACATGGTCTGGGTACCTAGTATTTTGGTGAAACTATTCTAAGTGAACCCCAACAAGGATTTTGGTCAGTATTCTCTAGGATTTGAAGGTAATGATCTAAGTGACTAAGTTAGGTGAATATTTAGGTGGAATTACAAATTCTTACAACACTCAGTTTGTAAATAAACTTAACAGTGTTAATGCAGTCCTTTAACAGGATATTGATAGCATTCTTACAATTCTATAGCAGCCTATACTTGTTTGAGCAGACCCAACCAGCCAGTACATCCAATTGTCATATATGGAAAAAACTGGATGTTATTTTGTCAGCCTTGATACAGGCATCTGTTGGCCCTATAACAGCAGTATGGCAGCCTACAGCTAGTATGGAAAATCCCTACAACAAATAATTTGCTCCAGCTGGTGGATCCAATTCAGATCAACCATCAGGATCCTGCAATGAGGCTGTCATAGTGCTGACAGCTTGGAATTATTGGCACCCTATATAATCTTATGTCAGGATTGCAACAGCATTGTACTGAATCTACTGCCAAATGAAGTTTAATACTTGACAGTGTTGAAGTGGTCTTTTGACATGAATTGTATGACATTCTATTTGTAAGAGTCTTGGAGATATTGGAAGTTATTGGCAGGACAAGTAGATTATATGGCTTTCACTTAATGATTTGTTGAATGTAAAAGTAGTGTTTATACTTTTTCTAGTTAATGGTCTGGTAAATATGTCTGCAATCATTTTGTCTGAAGGAGAGTAAACTAAGCTAACTAAGCAATTCTATAGGTTTACATATGAAATGATGTCTAATATCTATGTGCTTAGTTTTAGCATGAAAAGTTGGATTTCTGCCAAATTGTATACATCCTTGATTATCTTGAAATAAAGTAATAGGCCTTTTTCAAAGTAGGCCTAAATCTGAAAACAGCTTTCTTGGCCACATTGCTTCTGTTGTAGCATCACAGGCTGTCATTTACTCTTCCTCTGTGGTAGAAAGGCCTATGGCTGGTTGCTTTCTTGAGTTCCATGAAATTGCTCCTTGACAATAAAGAAAGGTGTATCCTGTGGTGGATCTTCTGTCTTCTAAATTTTGTCCCCAATCAGCATCAGAGTATCCCACAAGATCCTATTCAAAATCCTTGATTTGGTTGAGTTTTGACCAAGTCAAGGTTTGTCTCCATTGGGGTAGATGCCAGTTAACAGTCTTCCACTTGATACTACTTCAGTATATCTTGAATATACTTGGATTGGCTTTGGGTGACAGTCTGGGTACTTCTGTTTATGGGGAGCTTTATCCCTAAGTAGTAACTGAGTTCTCCTAGATTGAACATCTTGAACTTTTTATATAGACTGGATTTAGTCTCTTCTAAAATTTCTTGGTTATTGGTAGCTATAATAAGATTGTCCACATATAAAGCTAATAGAGCTGGATTTGCTCTATCTGGCTTATAGTATATACAATAGTCAGCATTACCCCTTTTGAAACTCAAAGATTCCATATAAAAATCTATCTGTTGTAAAAATTTGTATTTCCACCTAAATATTTACCTAACTTGGTCACTTAGATCATTACCTTCAAATCCTAAAGAATACTGACCAAATTCCTTGTCAGGATTTACTTGGAATATTTTCACCAAAATACCAGGTACCCAGAACATGAAAATTCTCAAAGTTGTCCAAACAGCCCCAAGCTTTGCACACATGTTCTTGGGACCTTCCTTAACCTATTCTACATGTTTGTAATGCCAAGATCAGGTAAAAGTATAAATACTACTTTTACATTCAATAAATCATTAAGTGAAAACCACATAATCTACTTGTTCTCCCAATCACTTCCAATATCTCCAAGACTCTCACAACACTATCTTGCAAATCCAGGCTGTTGGTAATTGATTGAGACCATATAGATATTTTTTTTAGCTTGCCGACCAAATGGGGGTCATCTTGGTCAACAAACCCATCAGGCTGACACATATTCATGTCCTGATCAAGTTCTCCACTAAAAAATGCAGTTTTTGCATTCATTTGATGTATAAAAAGCTTATATTTGGGTGCAATAGCCAATATCAATCTGATGTAATTAAACTTGGCTACCAGTGCAAAGGTCTCAGTATAGTCAAGTCCTTTTTTTTATTAGTATCCTTTGGCCATAAGTTTTATTTTGTATCTTTCAGTTGTACCATCAGCCTTGCATTTTGTCTTAAAGACCCATCTGCATCCAACTGATTGTTGGTTGATTGGTAACTTGACTTAGTCCCAAGTTTGCTTTCCATCAGAGCCTGATATTCCTCAGTCATTGCAGATCTCCAATACTTTGTCTGAGGCTATTTAGGGCCTCTTTTAGAGTCTAGGGCTCATCAATATGGACTGAATAGGCATAGGCTAAGTTTGTACCCTCATTAATATAGTAATCCGGGCTATTACTTGTCTGGTTGGTTCTTCTGGCATTTAATACTGGAATGAACACTTCTGGGATGTTCCTGGGCACTGATTCAGGCTGAACTATGGTTGCAGGGTCCTCTGGAGTGACAAAGCTTTCATTGTTTTGCTCAGATTCAATCCTGAGTATTGGTGGACTAGAGTTCAAATTTCATCAATGCCTGATGTAATTTTTGGAGAAGACTTTGAGTTTTCATCAAACAATACATCCCTGGACTTGAGCAGCTTTTTTGCTTTGGTATTGTAAAGTTTGTATGCTTCACTCTAATTGCAGTAGCCCAAAAATATGCATTTTTCACTTTTGGCACAAATCTTGATTGATATCTGGGCAGGTTCATGGAATATGCTGTACAATATTCTTAGATGTTCTGCACTTGGTCTGTATCTATACCAAGATTCAAATGGAGTATAATCACACAGTATTTGGTTATAGCTCCTATTTTTAAGGTGTATAGCTATGGAAACTGATTCCACCCAAAAATCATAGCATAATTTTTGATCATGGATAATAGATCTTGCCTTATCAATTATTGATCTGCTTACACATTCTGCTACTTCATTTTGCTATGGGGAGTATGGTAGAGTAGTCTCTTGCTTTATCACATGAATTTTGCAGAAGTGGATGAAGAGTTTTGAGGTATATTCTTCACTATTGTCAGAGCATATTTTCTCAATTTTATCACCAGTTTCTCTCTCCACCATGGCTTTAAACTCCCTGAACTTAGACAGAGCTTCTTCCTTTCTCTCCATGAAGTAGACCCATGTGTATCTTGTATAATCATCAATAATAGTGATTAAATACTTCATCCTGCCTAAGGATAAATTTTGCGTAGGTCCACACAGATCTGGGTGAATTAGATCTGATTTTTTCTTAGTTTTGATTAACCCAGAGCTCTTGAACAGCTGTCTGGCTAGTTTCCCATATATGCAGGCTTCACAGTGCTCCAAATTACCTGGGGGATCAGTTTTTACTCCAGAAATTAGCTGATCTTTGATCATTTTACACAAATAATCAAGATTGATGTGTCCAAATCTCCTGTGCCAAAGCATTGGTGTTTCTTCATATAAGTTACTTAAACTGACCTCTAAATATGATGGAATATAAGTCAACTTATATAGATTCTGATCTGTGATACCCAAAGCAATATGGGCACCATTTTGATCAGTGATCTTGCATCCAGCATTGTCAAAGCTGAAACTGAGTCCTTCTGCAGTGGCCTTGCTTACAGATAGTAGGTTCTTGGCTATTTCTGGTGCATAGAGTACTTCTTTGAAAGTCAGTGTATGGCTTTCATCACTGCTTCTTAGGTTTACCAGGATAGTTCCTTCTCCCACTGCATCAAGTGTTCTATCATCACCCATGAAAACCTTCTTAGTTGGAATTTCTTGATATTAGGTAAAAAGTTCTTTTTGGTGTGCTAAGTATTGAGATGCTCCAGAGTCAATATACGGTGTCTGAGAATCCTTGTTTGTGGTCATATTTTGTGCAGATATTAATACTCTATCTTCAGTTGTTGTAGCATTTCCATATTCAGGCTTCTTTTGCTGATTATCATTCTTTTTGAGATACTGGTCAGATGTGTGTCCTTTCCTTTTGCAGTAGTTGCAAAATAGGTTGCTGTTGCCTTTGTAGGGTCTTGGGTACCTCCTTTGTTGGCTATCATTGCTTATTAAAGCATTTTCTTCTTCCTTCTTATTGGTGCTTGATTTTCTTAATTCTTCATCCAGGAGCATTCCATATACGTAATTTAAGCTCAAATCTTCACTTCTGGACTCTAAGGCTGATACAAGGCCCTGAAACCTGTCAGTCAGACTATTCAGGATGGTAACTATCACATCCTCATCAGTAGTTTGTATGCGCACAGATTCCATCTCATCTACCAGCAGGGTAATTCTGTTAATTAGATTTTTCATTTATTCTCCTGGCAGCATCTTTGTAGTAAAGAATTTTTGTCTCAGATACATTTTCTTGGCAGCTGAACATGACTGGTAGGTGTCTTCTAATGCTTTCCAGGCATTCTTTGCCGTTTTTGCTCTTGAGCATTGAATTAGCAATTTGTCCTTGACATTAAGGCAAATGCAGTTAAGGGCACTTTATTCTTTCTTCCAGTACTTTAAGGCTTCCTCTCCCACGTTTTTAGGAGGGCATTCTTCTCCCGTGACAATATCCCAAAGGCCTCTTTCTTGTAGCAGCATCTTCATCTTCACCTTCCACACTTGGTACTTAGAGCCATTCAACTTTTCAGCGGAGGGAAAAATTCCAGTAATAGCAGTAGTAGACATTGCAGAGAGTGACAGCTTGGGGCTCATAACCTGCTGTAAGAGTCTTGGAGATATTGGAAGTGATTTGGAGAACAAGTAGATTATGTGGTTTTCACTTAATGATTTATGGAATGTAAAAGTAGTATTTATACTTTTACCTGGTCTAGGCACTACAAACACATAGATTGGGTTAAGGAAGGTCCCAAGAACATGTGTGCAAAGCTTGGGGTTGTTTGGATAACTTTGAGAATTTTCATGTTCTGGGTACCTGGTATTTTGGTGAAAATATTCCAAGTAAATCCTGACAAGGAATTTGGTCAGTATTCTCCAGGATATGAAGGTAATGATCTAAGTGACTAAGTTAGGGGAATATTTAGGTGGAAATACAAATGTTTACAACAAATACTTCATCCTGCCTACAGACAAATTTTGCATAGTTCTATACCAATCTGAGTGAATTAGATCTAATTTTGCTTAGTTTTGATTAACCCAGCCAATATGCTGAATCTCTTCAGATATCCAAATGTATGCTCAACTTGTTGTAAAAATTTGTATTTCCACCTAAATATTCATCTAACTTAGTCACTTAGGTCATTACCTTTAAATCATAGAGAATACTGACCAAATTCCTTATTGGGATTTACTTTGAATATTTTCACCAAAATACCAGGTACCCAGAACATGAAAATTCTCAAAGTTGTCCAAACAGCCTCAAGCTTTGCACACATGTTGTTGGGACCTTCCTTCACCTATTCTATATGTTTGTAATGCCAAGACCAGGCAAAAATATAAACACTACTTTTACATTCCATATATCATTAAGTGAAAACCACATAATCTACTTGTTCTCCAAGTCACTTCCAATTTCTCCAAGACTCTTACAACAGGTTATGAGCCCCAAGCTGTCACTCTCTGCAATGTCTACTACTGCTATTACTGGAATTTTTCCCTCCGCTTAAAAGTTGGATGGAACTAACTACCAAGTGTGGAAGGTGAAGATGAAGATGCTGATACAAGAAAGAGCCCTTTAGGATATTGTCATGGGAGAAGAATGCCCTCCTAAAAATGTGGGAGAGGAAGCCTGAAAGTACCAGAAGAAAGAACAAAGTGCCTTTAACTGCATTTGCCTTAATGTCAAGGACAAATTGCTAATTCAATGCTCAAGAGCAAAAGCGGCAAAGAATGCCTGGAAAGTATTAGAAGACACCTACCAGTCATGTTTAGCTGCCAAGAAAATGTATCTGAGACAAAAATTCTTTACTACAAAGATGCTGCCAGGAGAATAAATGAAAAATCTAATTAACAGAATTACCCTGCTGGTAGATGAGATGGAATCTGTGGGCATACAAACTACTGATGAGGATGTGATAGTTACCATCCTGAATAGCCTGACAGACAAGTCTCAGGGCTTTGTATCAGCCCTAGAGTCCAGAACTGAAGATTTGACCTTAAATTACATATATGGAAGGCTCCAGGATGACAAATTAAGAAAATCAAGCGCCAATAAGAAGGATGAAGAAAATGCTTTAATAAGCAATGATAGCCAACAAAGGAGGTACCCAAGACCCTACAAAGGCAACAGCAACCTATTTTGCAACTACTGCAAAAGGAAAGGACACATATCAGACCGGTATCTCAAAAAGAAGGATAATCAGCAAAAGAAGCCTGAATATGGAAATGCTACAACAACTGAAGATAGAGTATTAATATCTGCACTAAATATGATCACAAACAAGGATTCTCAGACATGGTATATTGACTCTGGAGCTTCTCAACACTTTACACACCAAAAAGAACTTTTTACCCAATATCAAGAAATTCCAATTAAGAAGGTTTTCATGGGTGACAATAGAACACTTGATGCAGTGGGAGAAGGAACTATCCCAGTAAACCTAAGAAACAATGAAGGAAGACATACACTGACCTTCAAAGAAGAACTCTAGGTACCAGAAATAGCAAAGAACCTACTCTCTGTAAGCAAGGCCACAGCAGAAGGACTCAGTTTCAGTTCTGACAATTCCGGATGCAAGATCACTGATCAAGATGGTGCGCATATTGCTTTGGGCATCAGAGATCAGAATCTATACAAGTTGACTTACATTCCATCATATTTGGAGGCCAGTTTAAGTAACTTAAATGAAGAAACACCAATGCTTTGGCACAGGAGATTTGGACACATCAATCTTGATTATTTGCGTGAAATGATCAAAGATCAGCTAGTTTCTGGAGTAAAAACTGATCCCCCAGCTAATATGGAGCACTGTGAAGCCTGCATATATGGGAAACAAGCCAGACAACCGTTCAAGAGCTCTGGGTTAATCAAAACTAAGAAAAAATTAGAACTAATTCACTCAGATCTGTGTGGACCTATGCAAAATTTATCCTTAGTTGGGATGAAGTATTTAATCACTATTATTGATGATTATACAAGATACACATGGGTCTACTTCATGGAGAGAAAGGAAGAAGCTCTGTCTAAGTTCAGGGAGTTTAAAGCCATGGTGGAGAGAGAAACTGGTGATAAAATTGAGAAAATATGCTCTGACAATAGTGAAGAATATACCTCAAAACTCTTCATCCACTTTTGCAAAATTCATGTGATAAAGCAAGAGACTACTGTACCATACTCCCCACAGCAAAATGAAGTAGCAGAATGTGTAAGCAGATCAATAATTGATAAGGTAAGATCTATTATACATAATCAAAAATTATCCTATGATTTTTGGGTGGAATCAGTTGCCACTGCTGTATATCTTAAAAATAGGAGTTATAACCAAATACTTTGTGATTCTACTCCATTTGAAGCATGGTATGGGTACAGACCAAGTGCAGAACATCTAAGAATATTTGGGTGTACAGCATATGCCAAAAAACTGGCCGGAAATCAGTCAAAATTTGAGCCAAAAAGTGTAAAATGCATATTTTTGGGCTACTGCAATGAGAGTAAGACATACAGACTCTACAATACCAAAGCAAAGAAGCTGATCAAGTCCAGGGATGTGTTGTTTGATGAAAATTCAAAATTTTCACAAAAAATGACATCAGATGATGACAAAAATTTGATCTCAAGTCCACCAACTTTCAGGATTGAATCAGAGCAAAACAATGAAAATTTTTTCACTCCAGCAAACTCTGCAACCGTGGTTCAGCCAGAATTAGTGCCCAGGAATATCCCAGAAGTGATCATTCCAGTATCAAATGCCTGGAGATCCAATTGGACAAGAAATAGCCCAAATTACTATATCAATGAGGGTACAAACTTAGCCTATGCCTATTCAGTCCATATTAATGAGCCCTAGACTGTAAAAGAGGCCTTAAATAGCCCTCAGACAAAGTTTTGGAGATCTGCAATGACTGAGGAATATCAGGCCCTGATGGAAAATCAAACTTGGGACTTAGTCAAATTACTAATCAACCAAAAACCAATTGGATGCAGATGGGTCTTAAAGACAAAATACAAGGCTGATGGTACAATTAAGAGATACAAAGCAAGACTTGTAGCCAAAGGATATTCTCAAACAAAAGGACTTGACTATACTGAGACCTTTGCACTGGTAGCCAAGTTTAATTCCATCAGATTAATTTTGGCTATTGCAGCAAAATATAAGTTTTTTATTCATCAAATGGATGTAAAAACTGCATTTTTGAATGGAGAACTTGATGAGGACGTGTATATGGACCAGCCTGATGGGTTTGTTGACCAAGATAACCCCCATTTGGTCTGCAAACTTAAAAAGTCACTATATGGTCTCAAACAATCACCAAGAGCCTGGAATTGCAAGATAGATTCTTATTTGGAATCTTTGAGTTTCAAAAGAAGTAATGCTGACTATAGTATATACTATAAGCCAGATAGAGGAAATCCAGTTCTATTAGCTCTATATGTGGATGATCTTATTATAGCTGCCAATAACCTAGAAACATTGGAAGAGACTAAATCCAGCCTATCTAAGGAGTTCAAGATGTCCAATCTAGGAGAACTTAGTTACTACTTAGGAATTAAGTTCTCCATAGACAGAAGTACCCAGACTATCATCCTAAGTCAATCCAAGTATATTCAAGATATACTAAAGAAGTACAAAATGGAAGACTGTAAACCGGCAGCTACCCCAATGGAGACAAACCTTAACTTGGTCAAAACCCAACCAAATCAAGAGAGCTTGGTGCCATCTGAAAGCCCTGACTTTCCTTATCAATCTATGGTCGGTAGTCTGATGTATATCATGCTTGGAACACGTCCAGATATCTCATATTCAGTGGGAGTTATCAGCCAATATAATCAGAACTATAGATCTGATCATATTGCAGCAGTTAAGTGGATTTTTAGATACCTAAAAGGAACTGCTGATATCTGCTTAAGATATACTTATAAGGATTCAGAACAGGATCTTGTGGGATACTCTGATGCTGATTGGGGACAAAATTTAGAAGACAGAAGATCCACCACAGGATACACCTTTCTTTACTGCAAAGGAGCAATATCATGGAATTAAAGAAAGCAACCAACCGTAGCACTTTCCACCACAGAGGCAGAGTATATGGCAGCCTGTGAGGCTACAAAAGAAGCAATGTGGTTAACAAAGCTGCTTACAGATTTAGGCCTATGTCAAAAAATGCCTATTACTTTATTTCAAGATAATCAAGGATGTATACAATTAGGTAGAAATCCAACTTTTCATGCTAGAACCAAGCACATAGATATCAGACATCATTTCATACAAGAAGCTATAGAGAATAACTTAGTTAGCTTAGTTTACTGTCCAACAGATGAAATGATTGCAAACATATTTACCAAACCATTAGCTAGAGACAAGTTTGAATATCTTAGGTCAAAAATAGGACTAGTCAGTATGAACATTTAGCTGAGTGGGAGTGTTGTAAAGTTCGTATTTCCACCTAAATATTCACCTAACTTAGTCACTTAGATCATTACCTTCAAATCCTAGAGAATACTGACCAAATTCCTTGTTGGGATTTACTTGGAATATTTTTACCAAAATACCAGGTACCCAGAACATGAAAATTCTCAAAGTTGTCCAAACAGCCCAAACTTTGCACACATGTTCTTGGGACCTTCCTTAGCCTATTCTACATTTTTTTAATGCCAAGACCAGGTAAAAGTATAATTACTACTTTTACATTCAATAAATCATTAAGTGAAAACCACATAATCTACTTGTTCTCCAAATCACTTCCAATATCTCCAAGACTCTTAAAACACAACTCTCACTCTGAAATGATTATATATCTCATTGTAGAGCTTCTGCTTCCTGCTAAGCACACCATTCCTTGGCTCCCCATTAGCAGTATTGCATCCTAATCTGACAATCCTCTCCCATATAAGCTAAGTCTGCCATATATTTCCCCCCTCTACTGATTTCTAAATGATTCTCTACCCAGGGTGCATTGCCATGCCTACTTCTAGCAAATGGCTCACTAAACCAGATGATGTTACCCTCAATGTCAGACAGAGCTTGAAACTTCACACAGTGTGCCTTGTACTTGCCAGAATAAAAGTACCTCTGCCCTCTAGAAGGTCTGTTAATCCTCACTGGGAAAGTATCCAAGATAGTCCGGATATGGAACCTGTTGCTGAACACTCTGGGATGTGGAAGTGTACTGGAGCTTCTGAATCTAGTATTCCAAGCTTGCTCTAAGTCATTCATACCCTCTGCAAGGTGGTTCTCCATTTCTGTCAGCTGGGAATAAAAGCTTCTAGGACTTTTGTTGCCCTGGATGGTGGGATAAAACCTTGTTGGACAATACTTCTTGTAATAGCCAAGAAGCTTAACAAGGGGTCTCCTTGAGAAGATTGGGGTATATGGTCCACAGTACTTGGTATAGATCTCTTCTGGTGTGTCAAAAGGAAATCCAGTGGTAGTGATGGGATGGACAAGAAAAGATCATTCAGAGCAGTAAGTCATATTAAAATGCATTGGTGATTATGCCAAGGTGATCTGAATTGATTTAGTGCAATTGGCTTTATTTGTTTGATTTTCTATGCATTAAGATTAAATCTCCATCAATTGCCATGTATCCCATCATTATGTTGCAAAAATCATCCTCAAACAATGACTTAGTATTTTTATTGATGCTTTAGTCACAAGTCAATAATCAAATAGGAGATCTGCAACTGATGTGATGCAATCTGTGTCAATGCAATCCAAGATGCATCATGTATAATATATGGAAAATTCAGCAATCACATTACTTTTCATATATTCATCATATAAGACCGGGTTGATCCCAATACACTACTGTATAAGTATCCAAATCTGTCACTATGGTCCCTATACCAAGTTGCAACTAATCTTGAGTACAACCCACAAAAAACCTATCCCCCAGCCCAAAAGCACGGTCTGGATTGGAGAAATTGATGCTGGTTCCATTTGAGTTCTTACCAAATGATTTTAGTATGACCCAAGTGTCTATGATGAGCCTTCATACAGATATTTGGGCACTACTCATTAATCTAGCAGAACTAGATACCTCAGAGAGTTGACAGAGAAAGAAGAACCTGAGTAGAAAGCTGTGGCATGAGCTTCACATTAAGATGACAGTGGATGTATAAAAGAAGATATACAACAAGACAAGTGTTGAAATCAAGAATAAGCTGAGAGTGAGGGGATTTGGTATGGAAGCTGCATGGGAACAATTTTGCATGCAATATGTTCAGTATGGGCTGGACACATCCATTTGTGCCTCAACTTTGGGAACTAAAGACATTTTGAATGAGTTTTAGCCTGAAATGACTAATGTACTACATGATATAATGGTAGAGCTAAGTGGCTTCCAAGAGCAATATACACAGGACTCATCCAGGCAGCAGTTCCAAAGTATCAGACAGAGGGTAAGTGAGTACCCTGGGGAATCCAAAGGTGAACTTCAAGAGGATGAATACAGCCCACAAACAACAGCATTGGGATGGCACCAGCGCATCTTGCTGGATTCCTTACTATTGCTTGCAACTTCAGTGTGCTGGCACATGCCAGTACAAACTATGCTAACACCCTTGACAAGAACACCCCCGCATTGAGTCAACACATGTCAGGTCAACATGTGCACTTTAGAGCAAGACCACCAGAACTTGCCAAACTGCTCATTTATATACAAGTCCATTGGAGCAGGCCAAGTTGCATCAACAAGTGGCCTCACACTGAACTCAGCCAAGGGCAATGCCAGCTCATCAAGTTGAACCTGCCCCTATGAAAAATAATTTGGCCCTGCAGGTGGACCTAATCTGGATCAGCCAACAAGATCCCATTTAGAGACCATCATAACAACAGCAGCTTGGAATTAGTGACCCTCCTAACAATCTTATGATAAGATCATGACGGTGTTTTGCTAATTTTACAGCCAAATAAAGGGATAAAACTTGACAATATTTTATTGGTGCTGTGACAATATTTGCATGGTATTGTTGTGGTCTTTCAGCGCCCTATAACTATTTAAAGGGGATCAAGTTGGCCAGGATATCCAATTGCCTTATATGACAAGAAACTTAACGATATTTTGACAGCCTCACAGCAAGACTCTAATGCCATTATACCAGCAGTATGACAGCCTACCACTGGTTCTGTATAATACTACTGTATCAATTTACCAAATGGTAATTCCTTTTTCTACCTCCCATTGTGCAATTCATATATTCCACTATAGAAGCACCTTTCTTTATTTGCTTACCCACTAATACCTTTGGTATTCCATATATAGTTTGAAACAAAAAAACTATGGCCTGCTGCTTGCTAACCTCTACAAATGCGCACACCTGCTACAATTGACATACTTCTATCACCTCAACTTTACAGCTTTTTAGTGTAATACTTGCAAAGTTGCCATATACCTTGTACTGCTGGTAGCATATACATCTTGCAAACATATGCTTGGTTGTTGCCACTTCTGCTATGAATACCTCCTGAATATCCTCAAAGAACTTCTTGGTATTTAGACAATAGACTCCTTCCCCAAGCTGGATTCTAGTCCCCTGTATAGGTGCACTCTGGCTTTTGTTTGTGTGTATTGTGTATTGAATGGTGTAGAAGTTGGCTTGTGACCACAAGAAATCTGGCATATCTTGGTGGAGTTTTCCTGATAAAAATTAGTTGCTTGTTGCACCCAACTCAACTTTGCATTACTTAACTGATTACCCATGCATTGGGGCTGCTTAGCTTCTTAATGCCATAGGCATAGGTGTCTCCATGAGCACATTTGTCCTCAGTATCTTCCAACTCTTTCTGGCAGTCCTCCATGTGACAACTCATCACATCCACAACATACCTGAAGGGAGTATTCTTGGTGAGGTTGGGATATGGTAGTACCTGCAACTTGACTTGTCTTCCTATCTCCCCACACATCAGCTCCATTTGAAACTCCCAAAAGGTGAAGCAAGGCCCAATATTCCTCACACACCATGCATGATGGGGTAGAGAATGGATACAGTAGCAGCAGAGATCTACGCATTCAGCTTTATGCTTGTAGTATAGCTGCTCAAGCCACATCACAAACTCCTCACACAACAGCTGTAGATGCGTCAAGTTGGTATTGGTGATCCGCTTCTGGATAAATATTCCTACAATGTCCACATATGACTCCCAATGCTTCTGATGTACTCTTCGTAGGAATGGCTTCAGAACACCACTTGAATAAACACACATCCAGTTCATCCAGTCTTTGCATTTGTATTGTTGCATATGTGTATGAATATTAATTGGAGCCCGTGAGAAGTACTTAGGGTAGCAAATACTCTGTAATATCTTGCCAATTCTTTCAAATTTCTCCGGTATCTCAAAAGACTCATTTAGCTTTAAATGCCCCATGTACAACTTGGTCATCAGTATTGGGATATTGTTGAAAAGCAAATGCATTGCTCCCAGTGGAAAGCTTTTGCTGCAACAGATACCCTCTATCTTAAGTATCTCTGGTTTCCAATTGATACCATATTCCAGCCTATGACTTATAGCTTGCCAGCTTTGCTGCAATAGCATGCTTACTTCTGACATTCTCCCTGTGGAAAGATGATGTTCTTAGTGCTGGTGTTTGCGTAACAATAATGTGTGTGAGTTATGGAGTGAATCCCCTGGATCTCACACATCTGACATCAATATCATCCATTGTGCCCGGAAAAACCTGCTATCTTGCTGATGGCTGGGGTATCTCCAATGCAGATAATAATGTGCACTTTACATGATGGCCATTTACCATTATCCTGCTGGAAAGCATACAAAATTCATCCAGCAATGGATACAGGTAGCTATCCAGGTTGGATGGTGATTTAGGCCCTGATACCAGTGAGACTACCATCAGATTATTGCTCTGATATTGTAAGATGGGCGGTAGATTCAGATTGATGAGAATCAGTGGCCAGCAGGATTTTCTGGTAGAGTACTTGTTTAATTAGAATCCATCAAGTGCTACAGCAAAGGCATGGTCATACATACCTTCAAAGTAGCCCTTGCTTCTTAGCTGTTTGTAGTGTTTGCCATTGAATATATTGGATATGTTTGCACTTCATTAATACTGAGCGCAGTATTGTATAGCTTTGCAATATTTGTTGGACTACATCAGCTTCCTTAGATGGGGTTTGACAGGAATATATCCGGAGTGTGACCAATGTTTTCCCTCAATAGTGGTGGATTCCTGACAATTTGGACACATTGCAATGCTAGCATTTTGGATATGGATGCCATGCAACTGTTAACATATGCTGGAATCAGGACAGTCTCTGGGTCATATGTTGCCAGCCACATGATGGTTGTCCACTTGTACCAGGTACATGGTATGTTACATCCCGGTATGATTTGGACAAGAAGTAGTAATAAATCCTCAAAGCCCCCATTACTGATATTAGTGGAAACACACCACTTCTCTAGCCACAACATTACATCATTCACCAGTAGATGGATTACTGGACTAACTTAGCTCCATAAAGTATCCTTGGCATTTGTATCAATGGGTGTTGTCTCATTGCATATAGGGATTTGACAGGGCTCATATGTGGTACTGTTATTAGGGGAGATAAGCTCAATATCCATCAGTGAACCTTCTTGGTCAGAGCTATCACTCTGCATGCCATATTCAGAAGGCTGAGTTGAGCCTAAAGGCATCACAAACTCACCTGACTCAGTTTGCACAAGGTGACAAAGATAGCCAGGTGCCAATATAGAAGTATCAACTGGCTGGCAAGATAATGCTGGTACAGTAATGACCAATGAATGGTCAAATATGACTTGGGTGGCAAAACACTGTCCATGATCCTTGTAATACTTCCTATGCTGTCTGCATGATTCATAGCTGAGAGGCATGCCACAATAGCCACATGGTCTTTTTTCTCTTCTCCTATGGTGTTGAGTCAAAGTAGTCTTGTTCATGGGGCAAACAGTTTGATCTTCAACAATGTAACGCTATTATATCACTTTTTGGTCAATACTCATGTGAACTTAAGACAGTCTTGTATTTGAGACATTGCACCTACATGAATGTAAGATTCAATGATGACCCACCATATTAAGCATTATAAATAAAGTTGTGGCACCACATACACATGTATATGTAACACTATTTCTCCTTTGGTTTGACTCACTTCCATATTTATGCCGCTAAAAAATAAAG
Source organism: Basidiobolus meristosporus CBS 931.73 (assembly GCA_002104905.1). NCBI lineage: Eukaryota > Fungi > Basidiobolomycota > Basidiobolomycetes > Basidiobolales > Basidiobolaceae > Basidiobolus > Basidiobolus meristosporus. Next base: position 52,527 of record MCFE01000401.1, on the reverse strand, counting down.
CAAAGTTGTTTGGTTCTCAACCAAACTCCACCGCTGACAGCAACAGAAGAATGGTTGGACAACAGCTTGCTTTGATATTTAGTGCAACAAGCAGGGCTACATCCAAAAAAGACCCTGTGGACAGTGTGCCCATTGAAGGTAATAATGCAGACTCCTCAGGCTCTCAGTCAAGTGACAATTGAGAACCTCCTTGGAGCCACAAGCTGACTGTTATGCTCAGGCAGATGGGAATGTAGCAAATGCAGTACCCTCAGTAGAAGATCAGCAAGTGGCCATTATAACGTCACCACCTCCCATATTAGTAAGTATGTTGTTAGCTCATACTGAAGCATTAATGAAGCAATTAAGTGCAGTGGCTGATAGGAGAGATGCAATGGCCCAGAGAAATCAGGAAGTAGTCCAGAAACAGGATGAGTGGATAATACATGTAGAGCAATCAATATCCCAGCTAGAGAAAGTAGTATCTTTGCTGCAAAGAAGGAACTCAAGTAGCTCAATGCCACAGCCAAGAATTGAGCCATTTCCCAATGTAACAGCAGAGGAACACCATACAGTCTTTGAAGCACAACAAGAGTGCCCATAGATAAAGCCCACAGAAAAGCCTACCACAGCATGGGAGGGAGACAATGTGGTGTTTATACCAAAGCCTAAAAGTCAAAAGACATTGAAGATCCATGAAGTTGTTGCATGCTATAATGAAGAGTGGGCTAATATACACAAGGCTGTCAGAAGTTCAGCATGCCATTAGCTTAAGGCTGGCACACCATGGGACCATCAGGAGCTTAAGGCCAAGCAGAATGTACTTGACTTGCTCCATAAGCATTATCCTGCATTCAAACGGGCAAACAGATTCTGGGCCAGCATTGGTATGCTAAGAGAGTATCATAAGAATAACAGAAACTATCAAAGGCAGAAGAATAAGGGTGCCATGGCTAAAAACCAGCAGCTTCCTCAAGAGCTTGTTACAAGCGGGGCCAAGAGCTCCAGACAAGCATCAAAGAGACACCAGGCAGCTGGAAGAGTGCCAATTAGGGACAAGCAGGCAGACATGGATGCACCAGCACAACATTTATCAAGGAAAAGCATAGTACCACTCAAGAGGCACCTAGTCAAAATAGCAGTAAAGGACCTGGTGGCAATAAAATCCAGCTGCTTATACAGGAGCCTGTCACAACTACAGTTGAGAGCTCAAAATAAGCTGAAAAGAAATATCAGGTTGCCAGAAGAGTGCCAGCAAGGGACAAGCAGGGCAAAACAGATGAGTCAGAGCAGAATCTATCCAGGAGAAAATGTAGTTCTTTACAAAAAGCACTCAGACAAAGTTGCAGTGAAAGATCTGGCAGCAATAAAGGAAAAGGTAAAGGGGAAAATGTCTACTCAAGCCTGTGACATGGAGGCATGCAAAAAAAACTGCAGTTCTTGCCAATTAATGCCGTAAGCCAGGAACAGACTGAATCCTATCATAGCCAAAAGAATTACCAACAAGAAAACAACTGTTTTCACAAGAGTTGGAAGCGCAGCCAGTTGAGCTATATTCCAGCTAGGTAGATGAGTTTGCTGAAAAAGGCAACTTGTCTACCACAGCATCCACAGTCTTTACAGCCTGCATTGTTGACAGAGCAGAGATCTCACTGACAGACAAGGCTACAATGTCAAGAGCTCAAAAGATTATCACAATGCCTTCAGTGAAGTTTTGGAACATTAATAGGCACACCATGAGGTTGCAGCACTTCTTCAAGAGCAGTGCTCAAGAAAACGCACTGGAATATCTCAAGGACTTATTACAAAGACTGGCAGATGAGGAGCTAGACCTTGCAGTGCAGGCTGAAGATCAGGATGTGTGGGAACCAGTGAATGAACAGTGGCATAAAGCTGTTGGGTTCCCACCACAGTTGTGGAATTAGAGCATTACAGCAGAAATACTTATTGGGTGGTGGATTATAATGGAGTACTTGGTGAGTGTGGGGTTGAGCTCAATGTTAGTGTAGGGTATAGAGACTTGTATAGGTCAATACACTTGGCAATAGAGGTACAACTGAAATTTCAATGGAAATAAATCAATTTGTATGCATGAAAAGTAAGAGAAATGATTGAGTCATGACGTAAGGAGTGTGAAATAGAGGCAATAGCCAGTCAACTCACACAAATGTGGGAGGCAATAGAGTGTCTGGGATCAGAAAGTGAGCAAATTGGCAGGGAACCAATCAAAATCCACTTATACATTGTTGTGATGAAACATTTTGACTAAGTCTTTTGTGAAATCTGGGTGCAATTATTTTTCAATGGTCTCTGGACAGTGTCTCAACAAGATCAGTACCTCTTAGTCACAGGGCTTTAAATTTGTAATGGCCTTTTGATGGGATCATCTCAATAATTTTTCATAGGGTGCACATGCTATTACACCTGACCTTCAGCAGGTTTTTTCTGGTGAACTGACCAATGATGAGGCACATGAAGTGCCTCCACCACCAGAGCCTTTGGCAAGTCAAAGAATGTGCCAACATGTAGTACTGCAGGCTGGTTTGGCAGCATCATCTGGAGCAATTAAGCACAGCCAAGCTGCAGCATTGCACTCATCAACTAGGAGGCAAATTATTTACTATGAATACACCAGTAGCTAAGAGGATAGTCAACAAGGAAGTAGTTTAGGTGTGCAAAGTGAATCACTACCAAATGCTTCAGTAGTAGTCCTTGTGAGAAAAGAGCCTAGGAGAAGATGATGCAAATGCATTAAACTGCTATTACTTGTCATGATTCAAACAACACATTTTTTTTGCAATTTGTATTGAGCCATTGCAAATCAGTGATCACTAAATTTTCATATAAGCAATATTAAGATTGTCTCACATCTGTGACAGAACCCCTATAAATAAGCATCCTGGATATATATAAATTATCTGTAGCACCAGTGCAGCCACTAGATCTGTATTGCACCTATATGACTGGTTTTGTGCTAGCTATGGCATCTTGTCCAATCACTTGGATCAGGGATTTACTTGCTAAGTTGGCAAAATGGAATATTTGATGGCAAGTCAGGTAGCTTGTGTATTGGACAAGTAGCCAATTGGGGGCTGACAGCTTCAGGATACTTTTGGACCAATTAACCACTGAGAAACCATCCAGTTGGAGTTATGGTAACCAAAATGGTAAGTATCAGTGTAGTTTAGAGTGTAATAAGCATTTATTTATTCATTTATATTGAAGAAACATATCACAATATGGGATTTAATGTATTATAATAGAGGTATCCAATTGCGCACATGATGCAAACATTATAAGTGGGTGCAATCATTTGTGCCAACCTCCTTATGTCAGATTATGCTATAGTGTGCAAGATTGTCCCACATGGTACAAAATCATCAAAGAGCAATGCTGCCTACTGGTAACTATAATATTGTGCCTGATTGCTCTTAGAGACTGAGGATTGCACTCTGCACTCTGGCAGTGTACAATGGAACAAGTCTATTTCTCTCAGTGGATGTCATTTTGAATGAATATACTGTGCATTGTTAAGTAACTTAATTGTCTTACCTATTCCGCTGTTTTCTTCAATATATGACCTTCCTCTGTATTTACCTGCTGATATGCTGAATCACTTTAGAAATCCAAATGTATACTCTTCTCCAACTCTGAAGTGATTAAATATCTCATTGTAGAGCTGCTGCTTCCTGCTAAGCACACCATTTCTTGGCTTCCTATGAGCTGTAATACATCCTAACCTCTGACAATCCTCATCTAAATATGCTAGGTGTGCCATACATTTCTCCCCTCTACTGAGTTCTGGATGGTTCTCTACCCAGAATTCTTTGTCAAGCCGACTTCCAGCAAATGGCCTACTGAACCAGATGATGTTACCCTCAATGCCAGACAGTGCTTGATACTTCACAGTGTTCCTTGCATTTGCCAGAATAGAAGTGCCTCTACCCTCTTGAAGGACTGTTTATCCTGACTGGGAAGGTATCAAAAACACTACTAATATGGAACCTGTTGCCAAACACTCTGGGATGTGGAAGTTTATTAGAGCTTCTGAACCCAGTATACCAAGCTTGCTCTAAGTCATTCATACCCTCTGCAAGGTGGTTATCCATTGCTGTCAGCAGGAAATGAAAGCTTCTGGGACTTCTGTTACCATGAATGCTGGGATGAAACCTTGTGGGACAATGGTTCTTGTAATAGTACAAAAGCTTCACAAGGGATCTCTTTGAGTAGATTGGGGTAGATGGTCTCCTGTACTTGGTGTAGATCTCTTCTAATATGTCAAAAGGAAATCCAGTGGTAGCAATGAGATTGATGAGAAAAGTCCATTTCTATGAGTAAGTCATATCAAAGCTTGTATATGATTGAGCAGAGGTGATATGAATCAATTTGGTGCAATCAGCATAATATATCAAATTTTCCATGCATCATAATTAAATCTCCATCATTTGCCATGTGTCCCATCATTAGACTTGTTCCATTGGATAGTGCCACATTGAGCCATGAGTGCCAAATGATGCCATAGTGTGCCAGAGAGGTACAGTGAGCCTATACTTGGCCACAGAGTGTGAAACATAGCTCCGCATCCTCATGCAAAGCAGCCCCTGTGTTTCACCCATTGTGCTAGAGAAAATCCATTTTTTGCCCTTTTTTTTTGGATCATTGTTGTGCAGCATGTGTTAGAGCACAAGCAGAATGAAGATATGCATCTGGTACTCAATACCCATGGCACTCTGAATCTAGCTCCTGTGGCTTGTATCATGTCACAACAATGCATGGCACTATCTTGGTCCACTGGTACTATCTGGCACTATAAGTGCTTTGTATAGATCTTACTTTAGGGCTAATATTTAAATATAGTGCCAGATAGTACCAGTGGACCAAGATAGTGCCATGCATTGTTGTGAGATGATATAAGCCACAGGAGCTAGATTCAGAGTGCCATGGTTATTGAGTACCAGATGCTTATCTTCAGTTCTCCTGTGCTCTTACACATCCTGAGCTACATTGATCCACAAAAAAAGGTCAAAAAATAGATTTTCTCCTGCGCAATGCGTGAAACACAGGGGCTGCTTTGCATGAAGATGCAGAGCTATGTTTCACACTCTGTGGCCAAGTATAGGCTCACTTTACCTCTCTGGCACACTATGGCATCATTTGGCACTCATGGCTCAATGTGGCACTATCCAACGGAACAAGTCTAATATGTTGCAAAAATCATAGCTAAGCAATGACTTGGTGACTTTATTGATGGTTTACGCACAAGTCTATAATCAAATAGGAAATCTGCAATTGATGTGATATGAGCTATGTCAATGCTATCCAAGATGCATCAATCATAATATATGGAAAAAACAACTGCTTTAGCTTTCATATATATTTCATAAATGGGTTGATGCCAATACACTACCATATAAGTATCCAAATCCAGCACCATGGTCCTTATACCAAGTCTCACCTCATCTTTAGTTCAACCCAGACAAAACCCATCCCGCTGATCACAAGCATGGTCTGGATTGGATAGTCAATGCCAGATCCATTGGAGTTCTTGCCAAATGATCTTAGTATGACTCATGTGTTTATGAAGAGCCTTCATACAGATATTTGGACACTACTCAATAATCTGGTAGAACTGGATACCCACAGAGTCAGCAGAGATGGAAGAATCCAAGTAGAAAGCTGTGTGCATGAATTCTATGTCCAGATGCCAGCAGATGTATGTAACAAGATATATAACAAGACAGGTATTGCAAACACAAATAGCCAAGAGTGAGAGGATTTGATGAGGGAGATGCATGCAAACAATTCTGCATGCAATTTGCACAGTATGGTCAGGACACATCTGTTTGAGCCCCAAATTTGGGAACCAAAGCAATTTTGAATGCGTTTTTGCCTCATATGACTAATGTAGTATGTGATATATTAGTGGAGCTAAGTAGCTTCCAAGAGCCATACACACAGGACTCATCAAGGCAACAGTTCCAAAGTACCAGACAGAGGATAAGTGAATACCTTGAGGAACTGGAACATGAGCTTCAGTAGGAGCAATACAGACTGTAAACAACTGCTTCTAGATTATGCCAGCACACCTTGCTGAGTTCCGATGTCAGTCCAATTCATGCAAACATCCTTCACAAGAGCACCCCATATCAAGTCAATGCACATTAGATTAATGCATGTGCTTCAGCGCAAAACTACCAGAACGCACCAAGCTCCTCATTTAGACATGAGTCCATTGGAGCAGTGTAGTGGGGTCACAGTGACACCCACTCACAGATGTGCTCATTCCTATATTTTCTACTTCACTATTTCTCTACTACCCTTATTTTAGTTTTATCCCATTTGTCTTATCTGATCAGTACTATCCCATAAGCTGGTTGACTATCACATCTGCTTACCTTATTAAATAAGTTATCCCCCACTTTATGTAAGATTACTAGCAGTAAGTGCTTCTATATTAGGCAAGTACCCACACCAGAACCTGTCACACATGATCAACACATGTCACCATCCCTACCTTCTCTATACCATATATGGTATCCCTATGTCACACAGGTTTCAGAGTACTGATTTCTGATTGGTTGGATGTGCTGTGCTTCTTAGAACCTTCTGGCACCTACTTAGAACATTCTTAGGTCATTCTGATGTCATTACAACTTCTATTGATATCTGGAACCTTCTGGAACACCATGATTAGTAATCACTTAGCCAGTGAGAAAAGTATATCAGGGAGGCTATCCCTCAGCAATAAATGATCATCCCTTTTATCAATATACCCACTTGTTGATTAGTATGATCACTGCTACCTGCTGCTACCTGAACTTCCAACCCCAGACCACAGGACACTCCCAGGAAACTGCACTGACAGCAAACTGACCTTGGAGGCACTACTTGTGAGGAATACTCAGAGTAGATATCTTTTATTATATTTGATTCTTTGCCAAGCTTGTTCTTGTACAGGCAAAGATACTTTTCTGTCTTTGTAACTATTGACCACAGCTGCATTCTTATCAAGCCCCTGCTGGTGGAGTTTACAGTTGTTTGGACTTTGGAAGCTTTAGTACATTGTCATCTCAAAGGACGCTGAACCCTGCACATAATTTTGTTAAGACACCAACTAAGTTGGGGATTGCAACTCAATAGTTTTCCCTTGACAAGCTTGTGGCTTTAGTCCCCATCACATTAGATTAAGGACAGAACCCAAGTATTCCTAGCAAGCTTTTGCCAGTGGTTGTTGCACCCAGTGAACACCCCACACACAAAACACTTGAGAAGTGTTGGACATATCTCTCCCTGGGACCTATACACCTCCACAGCAGGCCAAGTTGCATCAACATGTAACACCACATCAAACTAGCCAAGGCTATGCCAACACATCAAGTCATGCCTGCATATGTTGGCACACCTGAACATCAGCAAGTTACTTCTGGTGAACTGACTGACAATAACCCACATGAAGTGCCTCCACCACAGGAGCTTTGGCAAGTAAAAGAATGTGCCGGTGCTTGGCACTTCAGGCTGGTTCTGTTATATCATCTGGTGCAACTCAGCACAGCCAAGCTCTAGCATTGCCCTCATTAATTAGTGGAGTTTGATGGGTTATCTGCCAACACAATTGCTTTCTGATCCCAGACACTATATTACCACCTACAGTAGCATACAGCAATTAGCTATTAGTTCTTTTTTGCGTTCTTGACTTTATGACACAAATGAGGCACTTACTTTTCATTCATGCAAATTGGATTATTGCTGGTCAATTTATGTTCATTACTAAATTGCCAATTGTAATGACCTATACAAGTCTCAGCACTTAACATTAATACTAGGCTCAGCCTCTTACCTAACATATTACTCCATCAAAATCTATCATCTCATAGGTAATTCTGGCAAAATGCCCATTTTCCATCACTTTAGCAGAAACCCTGCAGCCTTATGCCATTGTTCATTCACTGGCTCCCATATATGTTAGTCTTTAGCTGGTACTGCCAGGTTCAGTGCCTCATCAGATATTACCATTGGTCCAAGATGATTCTATGCAAAAAAGGTTATAAACCAAGCTCTCTGCAGTACAGTGGGTGAGACACATGTGCAACTTTGCATGAAGTTGAAGAGTTATGTTTCATATTGTGTGACCAGGTATAGATTGGCAATCTCTCTCTGACACACTATAGATCTGTTTGGCACTCATCTAACATCACCAATATCAGTGATGTTGGCTTTGAAGATCCACTGCTACTTCTTGAAAAATCATTACAGGATGCAACTTCCCTTGTACTTGGTGCAAAGAGAGAACTATCATGCAGCTGGCAACACATGAGCTAGAATCCATTCTGATACTAGCTTGTGTTAAAAGTTGAAGGACATTCACATCAAAAAGTGCCACCATTGCAAGGTGTCAAACTTGTCAGGTGTTCAAGCTACAGAAGGATAGCATTATATATAATACAGATTTATTTGAGTAGTACCCTGACTAAAGAAGCTCATGCAGTCCAACTAATATTGTGAAGCTGTAAAGTACTACACTGATTATTAACCAAGAGTATGCGTTTTCAATAAATATTTGATGGCAAAAATTACAAACAGTCAAGAAGCAAGGGTTACTCCTAAGGTATCTATGACCATTCCTTTGCTTTGGCACCTGATAATTTCCCACTGAACAAGCACCCTGCCAACTGATCCTGCTAGCAACATATCCTCATTAGCCTGAATATGTCACTAATCTTACTGTATAAGAGCAGAAGTTTCATGGTTGTCTCACTAATATCTGGGCCTAAATCATTGTTGAACTGATGTAGCTGCCTGTATTCATTATTGGAAGAGTTTTGCATGCTCTCCGGCCATATCCTGGTAAATGAACATCATGTCAAAGCCCATATTTTTATCTGCATTGGAGATACTGTGGCAATAAGCAAGATGGCCAGCTTGACTGGGCATAATGGATGGTATTGCCACTCAATGTGTGGAATCTAGGGAATTTACTCCATACTCACACATATCATTACCATTCAAGGACCAATACCATGCACATCATCTGCTCAGGAAGAGAGAGGACTGAGGTCAGCATGCAATTACAGAAAAGCTGGCATGGTATACGTTTTTGGCAAGAATATGGAGTTAACTGAAAACTAGAGACACTAAAGAAGGGTGGAATCAGTAGAAGCAAGCACATTCCACTAGAAGCCATACATTTGCTCTTCTACAATATCCCTATACTAGTCACTAGTTTATATTTTGGGCATCTTGGGCTAAATGAGTGCTTTAGGTTATCAGCAAAATTAAGCAGAATTGGCAAGGTATTGCATAGTATTTGTTTACCAAAGCATTTCTTAAAAGATCCAACTGATATTCATATGCATATGCATCAATACAAATGCTTGGACTAAATGAACTGAATTCACACCATCAGGAATGTTAGAGTTTGCACATGGAGGACTGCCAGGAAGAGTTGGAAAGTACAGAGGAGAGATATGCAGAGGGAGACACTAATACCTTTCGCATTAGGAACCTAAGCTGCCCCAATGCATGGTTAATTGGTTAGGTAATGCAAAGCTGAGTTGGATACAACAAGCAACTGTTGCAAGTCCTGTTATAAGAGTTTTAGAGGAATAAAGAGTTTAGCAAATATTGTATTCACTAAAACTTGAACTGATTTTTGTTGAGGTTCCAGCACTCCATTTATACATTTTGCCAGATCAAATGCTGACTAATTGTATCTCCTAATGTAGGCTGTGGCTTATTACTCATTTGATTGCATCATCATCACCCAATTTGGTTCAACTTGATACATCTATTTCTGCCTGATAAGGATCTGCTGAGTGACTGGCCAACTAATACCACAGATTTGATAGATAATACTCTTATACTGAGAGGCTAAATGTAAAACTAATTGATTTGAATAAAAACTGCTCGAACTCAAACAATACAGCAGTTGATTATAATGCAACAAATTCATATCAGTACAGCATCATCATAGTGTGCCAGGTTTCTAATAGGTACAAGCCAGTGTGTGCACCTTTCAACATTGGATTTGTACATACAATAACTAAAGCATACTAATAAGGGGAGCTAGAATATAGCGGGGAGTAGAAAGATATTGGCTAAGTACCAAAGAGTATTTTGCAGATAATCCAGAGGTATTCATGGCAACAGCAGCAGCAACCATGAACATACTTGCATGATATATATGCTATCAGCAATACAACCAATATGGCATGTTTGTAAGTATCACAATGAAAAGCCATAATGTTAAGGTGAGAGAAGTGTTATGATCCACTGCTTTAATGCTTAAATTAGATCAATTTTTAGTCAAATCAACTAGTTGTATATTCACCCTATCAGTATATGAGTGTTATCTATCAAATCAGTAGCATTAGTCAGCAAATAAATCAGCAGATCCTAATCAGACAGGAATAGATATAGTAAGTAAGATCTTACTGGGTGATTATGATGCAATCAAATGAGTCATCAGCCACAACCTACATTGGGAAATATAATTAGTCAGCAATTGATCTGGCAAAATGTATATAAGGAGCTGCTGGAACCTCAATAAAAATCAGTTCAAGTTCTAGTGAATACAATGCTAGCTAAACTCCCTATTCCTCTACAACTCTTATACGAAGACTTGTAACATTAGTAGCAGTAATAACCAGAAACCTCCCTCCTGATGAAAGAAGAAGCCTCCCTCAAGATGTCTAAAAATCAAGGATTGAAGAATGCTATGCCGCAAATGCTGGCCCAACAGCAATAGTTACTCCAGATCCTTAGCCAGCAGCAACAAGGAATGACTACCATGGCCCAAAGTCAGCAAAACTCTGTCAATAGCAACTTTAGTGTGAAGGTAAACTGGTGTGGTGGTGTATAAGTCCAAGGGAGAGATAAGTCCAACACTTCTCAAGTGTTTTGTGAGTGGGGTGTTCACTGGGTGCAATAACCTCTGGCAAAAGCTTTGCTAGGAATACTTGGGTTCTGTCTCCAATCTTATGTGAAGGGGAATAAAGCCACAAGCTTGTCAAGGGAAAACTATTGAGCTACAATCCCCAACTTAGTTGGCATCTTAGCAAAAGTAGGTGCTGGGTTCAGTGTCCTTTGAGATGACATGTACTAAAGCTTCCAAAGTCAAAACAACTGTAAACTCCACCAGCAGGGACTTGATAAGAATGCAGCTGTGGTCAATAGTTACAAAGACGGAAAAGTATCTTTGCCTGTTCAAGAACAAGCTTGGGAAAGAATCAAATATAATAAAAGATACCTACTCTGTGTATTCCTCACAAGTAATGCCTCCAAGGTCAGTTGGCTGTCTGCGTGGCTTCCTGGGAGTGTCCTGTGGTCTGGGTATGGAAGTTCAGGTAGCAGCAGGTAGCAGTGATCACACTAATCAACAAGTCAGTATATTGATAAAAGGGATGATGACCTATTGTTGAGGGATAGCCTCTCTTGTATACTTTTCTTACTGGCCAAGTGATAACTAATCATGGTGTTCCAGAATGTTCCGGATATCAATAGAAATCTTAATGACATCAGAATGACCTAAGAATGTTCTAAGTAGGTGCCGGAAGGTTCCAAGAGGCACAGCACATCCAACCAATAAGGAATCAGTATTCTGAGACCTGTGTAACATAGGGATACCATATGGTATGGGAATGGTAGGGATGGTGACACAGGTTGATCATGTGTCATGGGTACTGGCGCGGGTACTTGCGTAATATAGTAGCACTTATAGCTAGTAATTTTACATAAAGCGGGAGTAACTTATGCAATAAGGTAAGCAGGTGTGATAGTCAACCAGCTTATGGGATGGTACTGATTGGGTAAGACAAATGGGATAAAACTAAAATAAGTGTAGTAGAGATATAGGGAAGTAGAAAATAAGGGAATGAGCACATCTGTCAGTGGGTGTCAATGTCACCCCACTACACTGGTACTATGGTAGAGTCAATGAAAACCTGGGAACCTGGCTCTTCCCAATTGAAGAAGCTTTCAAGGCTAAGGGAATTTGCTCCAGAAAGCAAGTTATCTTATGCAGCCTCTTATCTGGCAGATGCAGCTCTACAGTGGTACCACAACAAGATAAGGTCAGCCACCATTATGGGATGCTCTACAATCTCCACCTGGGATGAGTTTGTGTTAGAAATTCAGAATACTTTTGAACCTCCACACCAGCAGACACTACTAAGAAGAAAGTTGAGGACACTTGGACAGAAAGGAATGGCTCAAGAGTATATCCATGAATATAGATGTCTACTTGGACAAATTGAAACAATAAATCCCCTGGATCAAATGGAATACTTTATTGATAGGTTGAAAGAAAGTACTTGCAAGGAACTGAATTATCAAAGACCCCAGGCTATTAAAGAAACCTTCAAGATTGCCATTGACTATGACTCAGCTATGTTTGGAGTTGGGAAGCCAACAAGGACTAATCAGAGAGGCTACAATCATTATGAAAGAAGACAAACAGAAGCAGTGCCAATGGAAATAGAAGATAGGCAGAAGAACCCTACCTCAGAAGAATGTAAGAAGAAAGGACTTTGCTTCAATTGCCATCAGCAGGGATGTATTACAAAGTACTGCCCTCAGAGAAGAAATGGACACTAGCAATCATGAACCTTCAATCATATTGAAGCCCTTGAGCAAAGTAACATGGTGGATGAACATGAAGAAGACTTAAAACTCACCTCTCATATGACAAAAGAATACCTATCCCAGATGACCTCAAACTCAGGAAAGCTATTATATTTGGATGGAGTAATCAATAGAGTACCTGCCAAGATCATGATTGACTCAGAAGCATTGCATGAGCACATGTCAGAGTAGTTTGCTTTGAAAGCTGGAATCATCTCAGAACCAACCAAATCAACTCCCAGTCTCAACAGCTGATGGGAACTCTCAAATAGTCAACCATACTACTCAGCCAGTAAGGATGAAGATCAATGATTATGAAGAAGACCTACAGGCCTATATATCTGGGAACTGCAAGCTTGACCTTGTACTTGGAAAAACCTGGCTATTTTGTTGTAATCCATCAGTCAACTGGAGAACCCATGCTACTCAGATCCAGAACAACAACAAGACCTACAAGCTATTACCTGCCAGACTGGATTTCAAATTGGTCAATTCCAGTGTGTATGAAACAAGTGAACTTAGCAAGACACAGTGCTGTAGAGCACTTAGAAAAGGCACCCAAAAGTTCCTCATGGCAATATTATAGGAGGATTCCTCTACTCCAGTACCCCAGAAAGTCAGAGTACACAATACCACCCAACAATTGCCATTCTACTTAGTGTATGGATGTGAACCAAGGATTCCAGGAGATCTCACACAACCAAAGCTTACAGACACTTTAGAAGATGAGCTCAGTCAGCAAAGTAGACACCAGCAGCTGGAACAAAGACGTCAAGTGGTACAGGCTAAAGCATCACAAAGTGCTGAGAAGCTGAAATACAGATTTGATAAGACTCTTTAACCAAAATCATTGACAGTCTGGAACTTTAGATTGCTGAAAAACAATACTGGGAAGAAGTTTCAGCCACAATGGACAGGTTCTTTCAAGATCATAAAGGAATGTCCATATGCAACTTACCAACTAGTGGACAAACAAGGGAATATCTGGGAAGATTTAGCTCATAGAGACAGACTCAAGCTTGCAAGACTTGCCAACAATACTGAACCATCACAATACCAGTATCATAAGAAAAGAGATTCAGGAGAACCTTCTCAGCTTTAGTAGGGGAGAACATGTTGATCTACTGCTTGAATATTTATGTTAGATCAATTCTTAGTCAAATCAATCAGTTTTATGTTCAGCCTATCAGTGTATGAGTGTTATCTGTCTAATCAGTAGCATTAGTCAGCAAATGAATCAGCAAACCCTTATCAGACAGGAATAGATATATTAAGTAGGAGCTTATTGGGTGATGGTGATGCAGACAAATGAGTCATCAGCCACAACCTACATTGGGAAATATAATTAGTCAGCAATTGATCTGGCAAAATGTATATAAGGAGCTGCTGGAACCTCAATAAAAATCAGTTCAAGTTCTAGTGAATACAATACTAGCTAAACTCCCTATTCCTCTACAACTCTTATGCCAAGACCTGTAACAGAAGTATGCCAATTGCAGTAGGTATGCCCACACGCAGAGGCTAGTAAGCAGGAGTTCATAGTTTTTTTGATTCAACCATAAGTGAAATACCCATTTTAGTAGTGAATGAGCAAGTATATTCAAGTGATTCTACAGCAGAATACATGGATGACAAAAGGGGAGGTAGAGAAAGAAAATGCCACCTGGTAAATTGGTATGGTAACATCATGCAGCACTAGCTGTGTACTACCATGCTGCCATTGCAATACCACAAATATCCACATCAAAGCTGTCAAAAGGCCATCAAGTTTTTTTCATATGTGGCATTTGCATGTACCGGCTAGTTGGGTCTTCCCAGATACATGAAGGCTGCAATAAGACTATTAAAGTGCCATTCATCTGCCAATGAAGGACCGCCAAATCACCATGAAGTTTATCACCCTATTTAGCAGTAAGATATCAAGACACAGTCACAATTGCATCAAAATATTATAAAGATGGTGAATAATTACAAGCTGCTGACATTACAAAGGCTTCATTGCACCTCATGAAAGCAAACTTGGTCTATTAGGTGGACACTGTCCAGATCAGCCATCAGGATACTGCAACAGGTCCATCATAACACCAGAAGCTTGGAATTACTGACCCTCCACATCCTCTGATGGCGGGGTTGTGACAGTATATTATCAATATAGCTGCCAAATAAAGTACAAACCTTGACAATATTTACGTGGTCTTTTGACAAAAATTGCATGGCATACTAACAATCTTAATGCACTCTACATATATTTGAGCAGCCTAACTGGCCAATACATCCAATAGCCTCATATGGCAACAAATTTGATGGTGTTCCAATGGCCTCATTGCAAAACCTTGCTGACATTATAATGGCTGCAAGACAGCCTACAGCTAGCCCTGTATATTGCTACTATGCATATACACCAAATGGTATTTTCTCTTCCTACCACCCTTTGTGCCATTCATATTCTTGACTGTAGAATCACCCCAAATATACTTGCTCATCCACTACTAAAATGTGTATTTCACACAAAGTTTAAGTCAGAAAAACCATGGCCTCCTGCTTCCTAACTGCTCTTACACATGCACCTGCTGCATTTAACAAACTTCTATCACCTCAACTTAATGGCCTTTTAGTTTGATACTTGCAAAGCTGCTATACACCTTGTTTTGCTGGTAACATACACATTATTGGTGTACTCTGGCTCTTATTTGTACATATTCCATTATAGATGGTGTAGCAATTGACCTAGATCACCAGAAACATGGCATGCTTTGGAAAGGTTGTCCTAATAAAAATTAGTACTTGTGGTGCCCAACTCAGCTTTGCATTACGTAATTGTTGACCCACGCAATGGGGCTTCTTAGCTTCTTGATGCCAAAGTTGTAGGTGGCTCATGTGCACATCTGTCCTCAGAATTTCTCAACTCTTCCTGGCTCTCCTCCTTTTGCCAATTCAACACATCCATGATGGACTTGAAGGTACTCTTCTTGATGAGATTTGTATATGGTAGTATCTGCAACTTGACTTGTCTTCCTGTGTACTCACATATCTGCTTCATAGCAAACTCCCAAAATGTGAAGCAAAGCCCAATATTCTCCACATACCAAGCAAGATAAAGCAGAGAATGAGTACAGTAGCTGCAGAGATCCACATGCTCAACTTATTCTTCAAGTAAAGCTGCTTGAATCCCATTGCAAACTCCCTGCATAGAGGCTGTAGATGCATCAAGTTTGCATTGGTGATCCACTTCTGATTAAACGCTTCTGAAATGTCAGCATATGACTTCCAATGTTTCCAACATATTTTTGGTGAAAATGGCTTCTAAAAGCCGCTTAAATAGCCACATCTCTAGTTCAGCCAGTCCTTGCATTTATATTATAGTGTATGTGTATGAATATTAATTGGAGCCTGTGAGAAGTACTCCAGGGAGCCAATACTTTTAAATTTCTTAGCAGTCCATTCAAGCTCCTCCGGTGTGGTGGTGTATAAGTCCAGAGGGCAAAATACGGCCAACACTTCTCAAGTGTGAATGTGTGTGGGGTGTTCACTGGGTGCGATAACCTCTGGAAAAAGCTTGCTAGGAATACTGGGTCTTTTGTCTAATCTAATGTGATGGGGGATAAAGCCTCAAGCTTGTCAAGGGAAAACTATTGAACTACAATCCCCAACTTAGTTGGCGTCTTAACAAAAGCTTATAATGGCTTTGACGTCCTTTGAGATGACAATGTACTAAAGCTTCCAAAGTCAAAACAACTGTAAACTCCACCAACAGGGACTTGATAAGAATGCAGCTTTGACCAATAGTTACAAAGACTGAAAAGTATCTTTGCCTGTACAAGAACAAACTTGGGAAAACAAACAAATATAATAAAATATACCTACTCTGAGTATTCCTCACAAGTAGTGCCTCCAAGGTCAGTTGGCTGTCAGCGCGGTTTCCTGGGAGTGTCGTCAGGTCTGAGTCAGAAAATAGTGGTAATAGGTAGCGGTGATCTCACTAATCAATAAGTCGGAATATTGGAAGAGGGATGATTTATTTTAAGGGATAGCCTCCCTTATATACTTTTTTGCTGCTCAATTTCTTGCTAGAAAATACTTTCCAGAAGTTTCCAGAAGGTAGTAGACAACCAATCATGTCTTTGTGTACTAAAAATAGCGCAAATTCTTGGCAGATTGTTCCATGAGACATAGTAGCACCTAGCCAATCAGGTAGTGGTAATATGAAACCTCTGTGTCATGTGGTTGCCTCTTATGGTAGTGAGATGGGGGTTATGAAACCAAGATGGTCACGTGACATGGGCACTGTTGGGGTACTTGCCTTATAAGGTAACTATCTTATCTTGGCATCTTGGCAAGGAATAAGAATAGCTTGTGCAATGGGTTAATAGTGACAAATAGTTTGTCAGGTTGCATAGTAATAATCACATAGACAAAAATAGGAAATATTGCAAATTTGGGATGATAATAATATAGGCGGGGTAATCCTTTTTAGGGAAGTGAACGCATAAGAATGAAACACATCTGCCTGTGGGTGTCACTGTGACCCCACTACATCCACCCCCCTCTCAGCTTTGAACTCAGGTCAAAGCAAACTAAATGTGATGTGCAAAATTCCGGTGCTTGAATAGCTTAAGTCGGTTTCCTGCCACAGGTGCTCTTAGCGGTGTTCCATCAAGTTCAGACAGGTAGTAGCTTCCATTTCCAATCACCTTAGAGATAATATATGGGCCAGACCACTTATTGTCAAATTTGTGACTCCACTGCTTGTCTAAAGTGGAATCATAGAGTAGTACTGGATCTCCTAGCAGTAATGGTTTTGGTCTAAGGCTATGTGACTTGTCAAATGGTTCCTTGTTCTGAAGTCTTGTCTCTTTGAGTTTAGCAGCTGCTTGGGTAATATCAAGTTCATGGTGATCAAGCTGTTTGATGCGTGTAGTCAGTAGTTCTTCTGTACTCATTGTAGTTCTCCACTCTAGCATGTTCCAGGATATTGAGTCAAGCTCTATGGGAAGAACGCAATCATGTCCGTAAAGCAATTTGAATGGAGATAGACCTGTGCTGCGCTTTGTAGTGATTCTATCTGCCCAGAGTGCTAGATGAAGTTGTGTAGGCCACTGTAGTGTCATGTTGTTGCAGCTCTTGACCAGGGAGTTAACTAACGGGCCATGGCCTCTTTCAACCATTCCATTGGCCTGTGGGTGATAAGCGGTGGTGAAAGCAATATGAATCTTGTATTGTGAGCAGAGTTCCTGGATCAAATTTGAGGTCATTTCTCCTTGGTCAGCAACAAACTGGCTGATGCAGCCAAATCTGCATATTATATCTTCAAGAATAAATCTCCATATGGTGTGGCTTTTGTTATTGGATAGGGCTTGAGCTTCTACCCACCCACTCAGATCATCTCTGGCAACAACAAGGTACTTCTTGGTTCCAGCAGTTGGCATGTGGACCAGGTCAATGCCAACCTTCTGCCATAGACAAGGTGTGTAGGTTGGATGGAGTGGCTCCTCATATCTCTTGGTTGACCTTCTTTGGCAAATGTCACAAGA
The DNA here is from genome assembly GCA_002104905.1 of Basidiobolus meristosporus CBS 931.73. Lineage (NCBI taxonomy): Eukaryota > Fungi > Basidiobolomycota > Basidiobolomycetes > Basidiobolales > Basidiobolaceae > Basidiobolus > Basidiobolus meristosporus. The sequence goes on along the minus strand of MCFE01000401.1, from coordinate 34,399 downwards.
TTCAACAAAGTGTTGGACATCATGATACATATGCTCCCAGTAGTATCTACTGGAAACAACATTGTAAGTGGCATCTCTGCCTCTATGACCACCAGGTCTTCCTTCATGAAGGCTTGACATAATAGTCAGTTGTTCCTGGGGCTCAACTATAACTCTCCTTGGTGTCTGTCCAGGCTTTACTTGTTTGAAGAGGAGGCCATCTTTTATGTAGAAATGATGGGCCTTCTTCCTGAGCTTTCTGAAATCATGTGGGCTCATTCCTGGTGGCTTCTCTAAGGTTCTCAGATAGTCTTGAATGGTGTTCCACATAGAGTTGCTGGGCTTCTTCACGTGTAGTTGTTGGATTTCTGCATCAATTATGTCATCAAAGTCAGTGTCCATATCTTCAGACAACTGTGGTCCCTTCCTAGAGAGTGCATCAGCCACAACATTTGTCTTGCCAGGGATATGTCTGACCTCAAAGTCAAACATTTTCAGCCATGCCATCCACCGATTTGTGGCATCATCAGGTAGGTCAGGCTTGTTGATCATTCCTATAAGTGGCTTAGCATCTGTCTCCAGGATGAAATGTGTCATGTAGAGTTGTGATTTCAGCTTTCTCAGCATCTTCACAACTCCTAGTGGCTCTCTCTTAATCTGTGAGTATCTTTGTTCTCTAGGAGAGAAGAGGCAGCGCTCATATCTGCAGGCATAGCGGTTGCCATCTTCATCATCTTGGCCAAGTAGTGCTCCAGCTCCTATAGGGCTTGCATCCACTGTCAAGATAGGTGGGCATTCAGTGCTCTGATAGTCAAGAGGTCTCAGAACTGGTGGAGATACTAAGGCCTCTTTTAGTAATTGCACGGCTTCTTCTTGCTCTTCTCCCCTGTTAAATGGGGCATTCTTTCTCTGTAGTTGGTAGATTGGTTCTGCTATCTCAGAAAATCTTGGGATCCAGATCCTAAAGAACCCACAAGCTGCCACAAAGCCACAAGCTTGTGTTAGATTTGTGGGGGTAGGCCAGTTGCATATTTTTTGTGTCTTGGAGTCTCTGGGTGAACAACCAAAGGTGTTGCATTTTTGCCCAACAATGGATATCTCTGATACACCAAAGCTGCTTTTCTCACCACTGATGGTGAGTCCAGCTTCTTCAATGGCTCCTAATATGGCATCATTGTCTGATATATGGTCATAGACAAACTTTCTTACTCCAGGCATAACTTCAGTTGTGTCCCGGAGTTTTGGTCCTTTGATGCCTATGTCATCAACAAAGACAGCAAGTTTCTCAGGTATAAACTGGTAGAGCACATTTACCATGCATCTCTGGAACTGAGCCACGGAGTTTGTTGCCCCTTGGCTAAGTCTTGTCATTCTTAGCAGTCCAAATGGTGTCTGGAGTGCAAACATATCTCTTGATGTCTCATCTAGGGGGATCTGGTCATATCCTGAGTAGAGATCATATGTTGAGTAGATGGAGTGACCACTAAAGCTTTCTGCAAAGTCATCAATAGATGGAGGTATTGCGGCATCTCTGATGGTGACAGCATTTGCAGGTTGCATGTCTTGAATGAATTGGAGCTTCCCATTCTTCTTTTTGGTCACAAACCATCTGTTAGCATAAGGTCCATGGCAAGGTTCTAGGATACCAGCTTCAATCTTCTTCTTAAGTAGGTCATGCACATCAGCTTGGAGTCCTCTAGGTAGTGGGTAAGGCTTAAATGACCAGGGTGTGTGGGGCACTGTATAAATCTTGATAGGTTTTTCAACCAATGTCTTTAAGAGTCCCATCTCCTTGTCGTTATATGAGAAAACCTTATCATGCCTTTTCAGGGTTTCTTCAAATAGTAAGATCTCCTTCGGTGTTAGGTTTCCATCACCAATGATAAGTTGCTTAAGTCTCTCAGGTGTAAGTCGTATATCTTCTGGTGTTCCTTCTGGTGGTCTGATGTAATCAGCAGGTCAAGATCCATCAGTTAAAGGTGTAAGTGATGGTCTAATCTTCTGTTCTACTGTCTTGTATTTTGTGCAGACCATAGCTGTCTGCTCCTGTATACCTAATGAGCAGCTCCAACTGTTGGGGTGTATATTGTCAGGCTCCTCATCTTCTTCTATAACAAGTTGTGTCTTCTGGCAGGCGGTATGTGTCCTCTTATTGTTGGGTGTTACCCCACAGAATGTTGACTGTAGTCCTGGGTTGGATCCTTGTATAGTGTACTACACTGACCCATCAGAATAGTTGGTGGTTGTAGCCTTAGTACTGGTCTCCCATGGTCTGCCTAACAGAAGGTCAAAGTTTGCCTTCTGGCAGATAAAGAGGGGAAGCCAGACCTTGATTCCTTGTACCTTAATAGGGAACTTGTGCACTACACCATAGAGTGGACTAGATCCTGAGTTTGCATCAGTCATGTTCCATCCAATATCTCTATCTACAGGCAGTAGCTCCTTGCTTCTAAGCGTCTTCCAGAAGTCTAGCGGCATAACACAAATCTCCAAACCACTGTCAATATGGCAGTCAACAGGGTCATCATAAATATACCCTTTCACCATAGCAGTTGCAACTGAGTAAAAGGTCTTATATTTGGTAGCATTGTCATCCTTTTTGTGGTCTTCATGGTTTGTCTGGATTATATGGGTGTCCATATGTTCAACAGCTTGTCTTCTTGTTCCAAGCTGCTCATCAAAGGTCTTCCTAACAGACGGTGATACACTCATGATTTCTCCAACTGACAAAGTGAGGTTCTGCTTCAGTAGTTTCTCAGTAATCAATTGGGGGCTTGAGTAGCTTGCTATCTTTGAGGTCATCTGAAAGTGGGGTAATGGGTCTTGGGTAGGCAGTGTTCCAGGCCTCTTGTCAATAATAACCTCAGGCTCTTCAAATCGTGGTCTTCTAAGGATGGGTTTAACAGGTTCTTCAGGAAGGTGTCTCTTAGTAGCAAAGGTGTCTACTTTGTGTTTTCTGTTGTCAGGGCTGTTTGGACTCACTGTATGAGTCTCAATAGGGGCATCAACAGTAATCTTTCTAGTTGCTGAGTCAGACTTCTGGAAAAGGGCTCTCATTCCACCTCTCCAGAAATTAGTGGGAATCCTTTTTCCTTCCTTATCAGCAAGCATTCCATCAGCATCAAACTGTACTGTTCCTTCTCTAAGTAGCTGGCTAAGCTCTGAGCATTCACGTCTGGCATGCTGAGTAGAGTCACACCAAATGCAGTGTCTAGGCAGAGCTCTTTGGCCCTCAGTAGCTTCCTTGGCTGAGCCATTAATCTTGAGGGCTAGCTTTTGTAGCTGTTCAGCAAGTTGGTCAATTCTGTCAGTAGTGTAGGTCTGATTGTCAGCAACAGCACTCTTTGGCTCCTTAGTTGGCTGGTCTGGCAGATTAGATGTCAGGAGTCTCATAAAGGTAGAAGTTTGCTTTGCCTCTAGGAGTACACGTTTCATCTCTGCAAAGCAAGGAATGCCAGACTTGTCATCCTTGGCTGCATGTAGGTCAACTTTCCTTGCCAATTCCTGGGGAAGCCCTTGTGCAAGGTAAAGTGTCATGGTAAACTCAGTTATTGCCTGGGACTCTAGGAGTGGCTTGGCCATATCTTCATATTGTTGAATGAACTCTTCAAGTGGTAGCTTGGAGAGTCCCATTCTTCCAAAGTGTCTGAGGTCTTCAATTCCATAGTATATCTGGGGTCTGCCATACTTGGTCTGTAGGTAGGTCTTCATTAAGGTCCAGTCAGTCAGAATGTCTCCTTGTCTGAGAATCTTAGTGGTAATATCATTGGTGCAGTAGTAGGGGAAGTCTTCAGCCATTTCTTGTTCAGATAGGCTGCACATCTTGCAGAGCTTCTCCCATTTGAATATGAAGCTCTCCACATTCTTTCCATCAAACTGTGGGGCTCCATGTGAAAGTGGTAATGGCATAGAGTTCATTTTGGGTAGGTAGGTCGGTGTTATAGTCTTGATAATATCGGTAGTCTTGTTACAATAAATGGGTAACGGCTCAAATCTTCAGGTAAATCTTGTTGGGTCCTAGGGAGCTTGTATGACCCCCCCACGTTGGGTGCCAAATATGTGGTGGTGTATAAGTCCAGAGGGCAAAATACGGCCAACACTTCTCAAGTGTGAATGTGTGTGGGGTGTTCACTGGGTGCGATAACCTCTGGAAAAAGCTTGCTAGGAATACTGGGTCTTTTGTCTAATCTAATGTGATGGGGGATAAAGCCTCAAGCTTGTCAAGGGAAAACTATTGAACTACAATCCCCAACTTAGTTGGCGTCTTAACAAAAGCTTATAATGGCTTTCGACGTCCTTTGAGATGACAATGTACTAAAGCTTCCAAAGTCAAAACAACTGTAAACTCCACCAACAGGGACTTGATAAGAATGCAGCTTTGACCAATAGTTACAAAGACTGAAAAGTATCTTTGCCTGTACAAGAACAAACTTGGGAAAACAAACAAATATAATAAAATATACCTACTCTGAGTATTCCTCACAAGTAGTGCCTCCAAGGTCAGTTGGCTGTCAGCGCGGTTTCCTGGGAGTGTCGTCAGGTCTGAGTCAGAAAATAGTGGTAATAGGTAGCGGTGATCTCACTAATCAATAAGTCGGAATATTGGAAGAGGGATGATTTATTTTAAGGGATAGCCTCCCTTATATACTTTTTTGCTGCTCAATTTCTTGCTAGAAAATACTTTCCAGAAGTTTCCAGAAGGTAGTAGACAACCAATCATGTCTTTGTGTACTAAAAATAGCGCAAATTCTTGGCAGATTGTTCCATGAGACATAGTAGCACCTAGCCAATCAGGTAGTGGTAATATGAAACCTCTGTGTCATGTGGTTGCCTCTTATGGTAGTGAGATGGGGGTTATGAAACCAAGATGGTCACGTGACATGGGCACTGTTGGGGTACTTGCCTTATAAGGTAACTATCTTATCTTGGCATCTTGGCAAGGAATAAGAATAGCTTGTGCAATGGGTTAATAGTGACAAATAGTTTGTCAGGTTGCATAGTAATAATCACATAGACAAAAATAGGAAATATTGCAAATTTGGGATGATAATAATATAGGCGGGGTAATCCTTTTTAGGGAAGTGAACGCATAAGAATGAAACACATCTGCCTGTGGGTGTCACTGTGACCCCACTACACTGGTGTCTTGAAGGGCTCATTCAGCGTAAATGCCCCATGTACAACTTGGTCACTAGTATGAGGATATTGCTGAAAGCAAAGGCATTGCTCACAGTGAAAAGCTTTTGCTCCAACAGATACCCTCTATGTCAAGTAGCTCCAATTTCCAATATATTCCATGCTCCTGCCAATGACTTGTGGGCTGCCAATTTTGCTGCAATTGTGTGCTAGCTTCTGTATGTCCCCTTTATGGGAAGATGTTGCTCTTAGTGCTAGTATTTGGACAATAATAATATGTGTGAGTTATGTGGCAAATCCTCAGAATTTCAAACATTTGACAGTAGTACCATCCATTGTATACAGAAAAGCTGGCCATCTTGCTGATGGCTAGGGTATCTCAAATGCAGAAAATGATATGCACTTTGATATGGTGGCCATTTAATAGTTTCCTGCTGGAAAGCATGAAGATATTCTTCCAGGAATGGGTACAGGTAAATATCTAGGTTGGATGGTAATTTACAATATGATGATTTGCTGGCAGAATACTGGTATAGTGAGAGTCCATCAAGTACCAATGCATAGGCATGGTTATACATACCTTCAAAGTAGCCCTTGCTTCTTTACAGCTTGTAATGTTTGCCATCAAATATATCTGATATGTTTGTGCTTGATTGATACTGAGTGCAGTACTTTATAGCTTCACAATAATTGTTGGACTACCTGAACTTTTTTAGATGGGGTACTACTGGAATATATCCAGAGTGTGAGCAATATTTTCCCCCTATGGTGGTGGATTCCTGAATAGCTGGACACCATGCAACACTGCCATTTTCTGATGTGATAGCCATGCAACTGCTTGTACATGATGGTATTGGGACAGTCTTTGTGTCATACATTAACAGCTGCATGACAGTTGTCCATTTGTACCATGTGCATGATAAACTGCAACATTAAAAATTTTTGCCAAGAAATTGTAGTATCTCAAAGCCCCCTTTATTGATATTTGTAGAAACATGACAATCCTCTATCCATGACATCACTTCAATCACCAGTAGGGCTCACTTGGCTCCTTAAACTATCCTTCAAATATTTTCTATTGGTGCAGTCTCATATCATATTGAAACTTGGCCAGGCTTGTACAGGCTTACCTGACTCAGTTTGCACAAAATGACAGGTATGGCTAGGTGCAATCAGGCAGGGAAGCATAATAAAAAGGCTGCAGTTCTCACCAATTCATGCCATCAGCCTACAACAGGCTCATTTTCATGATAGCCAAGAAGAATTGCCAACAAGACAAAAGCTGTTTTCTCACAATTTAGTAGTACAGCCAGTTGTGCTATACTCTAGTAAGGAAGAAGGATTTACCAAGAAAAGCAACTCATCAACACTGCCTCCACATCCTCCATTGTATTCAGAGTAGAGATCCCACTGTCAGAGAAGGCAACACTGCCATAAACTCAGTACACAACCACTATAACTACAGAGGAACCTTGTAACATCAATAGACACACCAAGAGGCTGCAGTGCTTTGGCAAGAGCAGTGCTGAAGAAAAAGCACATGAATATTGCAAGGATTTATTGTAAAGTCCAGTAGATCAGGTGCTAGACCTTGCAGGGCTGGCTGAAGAACAGAATGTATGGATACCATTGAACTAACAGAGGTATAAAGCCACAGGGTTCCTGACAATGTCATGGAGACAGGTTATTTCACTAGTTAAACCTAGAAGGTCTGAATGCTTATAACATGCAGCAAAGAAATATTAAGTGGCCAGCAGAGTGCCTATAAGCAACAGGCTTGCAGAAACAGTCACATAGGTGCAACATTTATCAAAGAGAAAATGTGGTTCAGTAAATGAAGCTATCATTCATAATAGCAGTGAAAGACTTGACAGTGATAAAAATCTAAAACTTCTTCAAGAGCATGTCACAAGCAGGGCTGGAAGTACTGTGATAATTTACTGCTTGATATATAAGTTAGATCAGTTTTTGGTCAGATCAATTAGTTGATGTTTAGCCCATAACTAGATCAGTATTGTATATCAAATCAGTAATATTAGTTCAATGGTAATGGATTACTGACATGTTAGACACTGCCCATTGGTGTCATATACATATGTGCATTCCATGCAACTGTTATTACATGCTGGTATCAGTACAGTCTCTGAGCCATTTATTGCCAGTGTATGACAGTTGTCAAGTTGTACCATATACATAGTAGACTTGTTCCAATGTACTGTACCCAGGCCTGTGGCACAATCCTGGATTTTTAAGAACAATCAGGGGCAATGCTGTAGCCACCAATAGAAAGGATTGCCATTAGGCAATTTTTCACTATGTGGGACAATCTTGTACACTACGGCACAATCTGACACAATGATGCTGGCCCACCTACTCAATATGCTTGCATTGCATGTGCAATTGGACACCACTATTATGGCAGGTTAAATCTGGTGTCCAGAAATGTTTCTTTGAGGTAAATAGATTTAAATGCTTATCACACTACAATCTACACTAATACTTACCATTTTGATTACCCTAGCTACAAATGGCTGGTATGTCAGTGATTGATTTACCTAAATGTATCCCATAGCTGTGAGCCCCAAATTGGCTCAATGTCCAACACACAAGCTACCTGATCCATCTACAAATACTACATCTTACCAATTAAGCAAGTAAATCCATGCTTTTAGTGATTGGAGCTGGAGTCATTGCTAGCATGCAACCAACCAGGTAGGTGCTAGACAGATCAAATTGCTGTACTGGTGCTACAGATGCTGTACAGTTATGCAGGGTGCTTATCTTTAGGGGTTCTGTCTCACAGGTGAGACAACTGCCATATAATTCACACCTAAATTTCAATGGTCACTGCTTTACAAAAGCTTTGTTTGGATTGCAAAAGTTTGTGCTATTTGGATCATGATCAATAATAGCAACTTAACACAACTGCATTATTGTCTTCTATTTTTTTATCACAAGGAATACCATGGAAGCATTTTATATGGATTGTTGTTGCACTACTACATACCTCCTTCTACACTACCACAGCAGAACTGTCCTGAAATGCCAAATGCTGATGTGTTTGTTTACTTACCAATGGCTCCTGTGGTGCAGGCAGACCAGAAGTAACTTGCTGATGATCAGGTGTAACAGGACACAAAAGCGCAACTTGATATATTGCCATGGCCTTTGGCTGAATCTGATGTGATGCAACCTATTGATGCAAATTGGCCTGCTCTAAAGGACTTGTGCCCAATTGAGCAGTTTGACAAATTCAGGAAACTTGGCTTTGAACCACATACACTCACCCAATGTGCATCAACCTGGTGTGTGGCACTCAAGTAAAGGGTGTCAGCATGGACTGGACTGAATCCCACAAGGTGTGCTGGTTCAATAGGTGCAGTTGGCCATAGCTTGTATTTTTCTTCTTGAAGCCCACCTTCTAATTCCTCAAGGTTTTCACCTACCCTCAGTCTGATACTCTGGAACTGTTGCCTTGAAGAGTACTGTGCATGTTGCTCTTGGAATCCACATAATTCTACCATTATATCATGTAGGAGATTAATTACTTGAGTCTGAAACTCATTCAGAAGCTCTAACAGGCTTTCATATCCCAGAGTGTTCTGTGACAGGTTCCACAACAGGAGTATTCTGGATACCTTCCCAGTCAGATATTAATAGACCTTCTGGAGGGCAGAGGCACTTTCATTTGGGCATATAAAAGGCACATAGTGTCAAGTTTCAGGCACTATCTGACTTTGAGCTTAACATCATCCTGTCAAGTAGGCCATCTGTAGGAAGTAGGCATGACAAAGCACTCTGGGTAGAAAATGTTGCAATTTAAGAAGTGATTTGGATAAAAGGAACTTATCAAGGAATAGTGATAATAGTTGAGCTGTTGTTTATTAATACAGAAGCTCAGTATTTATACCTTTGTAGAAGTAATATAGCTGTAACACTAAGTAAGGCAAGTTTCTCAATATTCAGGAGCATTCTGTAACGGTTTCAGGAATAGTACATAATAGCTAGTATTATACTAATTTGATCCGGACTATGGGGGAATAATCATAAGATCATAGATCTGAAGAAAGTGGCTAAGTTAGAACTGTAAATTAGTCCCACAGTGACCAAGACTAGTCCAGAATTGTTAAGTAATCTTTTGGCTGCAGAATGATACCAAATAGTCCAATATTTCAACACTCCCCCTCAACTAAATAATTTCTTAATCCTAATTCCTCTCTGAGATTCTCAAATTGTGACCTAGCTAGTGGTTTTGTCAATATATTTGCAACCATTTTGTTATTTGGGCAGTACACTAACTCTACTAAGTTATTTTCTACAGCTTCCCTCACAAAGTGATGCTGTATATCAATGTGCCAAGTTCTGGCATGATTAATAGGACTTCTAGCCAATGACATACAACTTTGATTATCCTTGCATATACAAGTTGGTTCACCCATGCTAAAACATAAGTCTTTGAATAATTTTTGTAGCCATATAGCCTCCTTAGTTGCTTGACATGCAGCCATATATGCAGTTTCAGTAGTAGATTGGGCCACAGTTGGTTGTTTCTTGCAATTCCAAGTGATAGCTGCACCAGCATAAAGAAATACATAGCCTGTGGTAGTGCTGCTGTCAATCAGATCCCTACCCCAATCTGAATTACTATAACCATCAATTTTTTGCCTATTAGCTGCTTCAGAGTATTCCAGTACCATATATATGGTACCTTGTAGATATCTGGAAATCCGCTTAACTGCAGCAATTTGATCTGATTCATAATTCTGCATGAATTGACTGACTATTCCAACTGCCACTGCAATATCTGGATGTGTAGACACCATCAAGTACATTAGGCTACCAACCATTGATTGATAGGGAAAGTTTTGGTCCATATTTGAGCCCTCTTGATCACTTGTAGCCATAATTAGGTTGTCCACATAAAGAGCTAGGATGATTACACCGTTTTTGAGCTGTTTACACTATAGAGTTTCTTGCAAATCCCCTTTTAGAAAGGCTGTTTTGACATCCATTTGGAGTAGGTCTAGACTTTGTACAGCTGCCAAGGCTAGAACTGTCCTAATGGAGTTAAACTTGGCGGCTGGAGCAAGTGTTTCCTTAAAGTCTAGTCCCTGGATCTGGGAATAGCCTTTAGCCACCAATCTAGCCGTGTACTTATCAACGGCACCATTTGAGGATATCCTGATCTTGTAGACCCATCTACATCCTATTGGCTTTCTCCCATTTGGTAAATCTACCAGTTCCCACATTTTAGCCATGATCAGTGATTGGTACTCCTCCTGCATGGCTTGTTGCCACTTAGTAGCATCTGGACTTTGCATTGCCTGTTCCAGATTCCGAGGTTTAGCACATAGGGCAAGATAAGCTTCTTCATGATCATTGGATGTCTGCTACCAAGATCCAGGGGCATTTCTTATTCTGGTAGATCTCCTAACTGGGATAATCTGTTCTGATCTGCAAGTGGTAGAAGTATCTTCCATCTCTGGCTGGATTTGGTACGTATCTTCTTCATTTGTGTTGATTGCATCATCAGGCAGCTGGCCAATGATTTCTGTGGCTTTCTGATCTGAATTTGCCTCAAATACAATGTCCCTGCTCTTGATCAGCTTCTGAATTTGCCATCATACACTCTATACCCTTTAGTATCTTCACAATACCCAAGAAAGGTCCCTTGCATACTCTTTGGTTCCAGCTTTAAGCGTATTTTGTCAGGGATGTGATAAAAAACATCACTGCCAAAGATCTGAGGTGCTGGAGATCTGGTTTTTTGCCTGTATATGCTTCAAAGGGTGTAGCATCTTGTTGTGCTGTAATTGGGCATCTGTTATTGATGTATACAGCAGTAGGAACAGATTCAGCCAAAAACCTGTAGTCCATTCCCTTATCATGTAGCATAGATCCTCCCATCTCTACTATTACTCTATTTGCACGTTCTGCTACTCTATTTTGCTGTGGAATATAGGGAACAGTGGTCTGTTGAAGTATACTAGTAGATGAGCAGTATTTTGCAAAATCTTTTGAGCAATGTTCCCCTCCAATGTCACTTCATAGCACCTTCAATTTGCACCCAATATGCGTTTCTGTCATGTTCTTGAAGTGCTTAAATATCTCTAAAGCTTCATCCTTTATTTTGAGGAAGTACACCCATGTATATCTTGTCTTGTCATCAATAAACGTCATAAGTATCTCTTGGCTCCAAAGGACAGTGTTGTCATGGGGCCACATATGTCTGAGTGTACAATAGTCAGTATTTTTGTGGTATTGAAGCCTCCTGAGCTCTTGAATTGTTGCCTAGCTTGTTTGCCATATGAACATCCCTTACAGACATTCAATTTGATCAGAATGGTGTAATTTAGGCCGAAAACTAGTTGATTTTTCACCAACTGGCTCATTTTCTGTTCCCCTATTAATCCTAGCCTCCTATGCCACATCTCCCAGTTGGTTTCATCAGTTTCAGCAATGTTGACATGATCAGGTACAATGATCTTGCATTGTAACTTGTAAATATTGTGATCTCTGATTACCAAAGCTAATTTTTGTCCATTTTTACTCAATATTGAGCAGCTCAGCTCAGTAAAAACAAATTTCAGTCCCTGAGTAGTTGCTTTACTGCCTGAGAGTAGGTTCTTAGCTACTCCAAGTACATATAGTACGTCAGTCAGTTTTGCTGTTGTTGCCCCTGAGTTATCACTCATATTTAGTTGTATAAACCCACTAGCGGTAACTTCCATTGCAGAGTTATCTCCTAGATAAACCTTTCTTACAGGAATAGTCTTTAGGTTGCTGAACCAATATTTCATACCACAAATATGCTGTGATGCTCCAGAGTCAATATACCATTCATTAATTTGGTTACTTGCACTCTCATGTATAGTGACAAATAACTGTTCATCAGTAAGTATATGGTTTGCCTGCTCTAGTTTCTGTTTTTTGCCTGCTTATTTCTTGTTGCATTCTCTTGCCCAGTGTCCTGGCTTTTTACAGTAGTTACAGCAGCCAGGTTTTCTTTGGTTTTGTTGCTTTACCTTTGTTTCTGAGTGCCTTTCTGAACTGAATAAAGCATTATCCTCAACTTTCTCTGCTTGAACATTATGTCTGAGTTCTCATGGAGAAGTCTTCCTTTGACATAGTCTAAAGTCAAGTTGTCTTCTCTGCTTTCAAAAGAAAGTATGAGTGGCTCATACTTGTCTGATAGGCTGCAAAGCAGACACAGTATCTTTTCTTCATCATCTACACCAGCATTAAAACTGTAAAGTTCTTCTGCAAGTGTCTCCATTCTGGTAATGAGTTGTAGCATGTCATCATCTGGCTTTTTTCTCATGTTGAAGAACTTTTGTTTCAAATAAAGCTTGCTTGATACTAACTTTGCTCTAAAGATCTTCTCTAAGGATTCCCGTGCTGCTTTGGCAGTATTTGAGGCATGGATTTGTCCAATGAAGGAGTCTTGCACATTGATGCATATGGCATTGAAGGCCTTTCTCTCATTCTCTTGAAACTTCTCCACTTCCTCTGCTGTTCCTTTGGGCTCAAATTCCTTTCCTGTTACTATGCTCTAAAGCTTCCTTTCCTCAAGGTGGATCTGCAACTTGATTCTCCAAAGTCTGCAGTTCTTCCCATCAAACCTCCCCTTTACAGGGAAGATGTTGGTATTGCTCTGTTTGCTGCTAGCAGTCATCTTTTAGAATAGATTAAGGCAATTGGGGCTCATAACCTGTTGCAATTTAAGATGTGATTTGGATATAAGGAACTTATCAAGAAATAGTGATAATAGTTGAGCTGTTGTTTATTAATAAAGAAGCTCAATATTTAAACCTTTGTAGAAGTAATACAGCTGTAACACTAAGTAAGGAGGGTTTCTCAATATTCAGGAGCATTCTGTAACAGTTTCAGGGTTTGTACATAATAGTTAGTATTAGTACTAATTTGATCCTGACTATAGGGGAATAATCATAAGATCATAGATCTGAAGAAAGTGGCAGAGTTAGAGCTGTAGTTAGTCCTACAGTGACCAAGACTAGTCCAGAATTGTTAAGTAAATTTTAGCTGCAGAATGATACCAAATAATCCTATATTCAACAGAAAATGATCCAGAATTCAGAGGAGGGGAAAATGTATGGCTGAGCCAGCTTTTATACCTGAGGATTGTCAGAGATAAGGTTGTATTACAGCTTTTTAAACGCTAAGAAATGGTGTGCTTAGCAGCAATCAGCAGCTCTACAATGAGGTATTCAATCATTTCAGAGTGTGAGTAGAGCTTGCACTTTAATATCTAAACAGATTTAGCATACTAGTAGGTAAATACAGAGGAAAGTTATACATAAGAGAGAATAGCAGAATGGGCAATACAATTAAGATACTTATTATTATTAAAATACCCGGTATATTCATATAAGTAAACATTCTTGGAGAGAAATATGTCTGGAGATAAAGAGAAGCAAATAAAGCAAGAAATGCACTATGCAAAGCTACATAAGTAATGCTACCAGCAACCATATTCAATCATGCCACTACTTCAGCCACAACATCACATCATTCATCAGCATATGGATTATTGGCCTCACTTGGCTCCAAAAATTATCCTAGGCTTACTTTTCATAGTTGTTGTCTCTTTGTATAATTGGACTTTGAAAAGCTCCTGTAGGGTACTGCTGTGAAAGGAGATAGGCTCACGTTCCATCAGCAAGCCTTGTTCTTCAGAGCTCAAACATTTCAGGCCATATTTGCAAGGCTGAGGTGAATCAAAAGGCATCAAAACTAACCCAACTCAGGCTTCTTAAGGGAACAAGTGCAGCCAGGTGCCATTATGGAAGCATAAAGGGACTAGCAATATATTATTGTAATACCAGTACCTGAAGAATACACATATATAACTTGTGTAGCAAAATACTAGACATGCTCCATTTTGTACATTCTATGCTGTGGGCATGCTTCATGACTGAGATGCTTGTGATAACTGCCGCATGGTCTTTTTCTCTTATCTTACAATGTTAAAGCAAAGTAGTCTTTGCCATGGGGCAAGCAGATTGATATTCAGCAACATAATGCTATTATATTACCATTTTGTATTTACCAATATGATTCTGAGACAGTCTTGTTCTGAGAAATTGCACCTGTATGAATGTAAAACTTAATGAGGACCTACCTTCGCACGCATTCAAATAAAGTTGTGGCACTACATAAGCATATATATAGAGCATTATTTCCTTGTTGATCTAATTCACATCTATATATATCCTACCAAAAAATAAGACATGGTTGTATGGTTTTCTACCATACCCCACTGCTGACAGCAGCAGAAGAGCAGTTGAACAATAGCATGCTTTGATATTCAAAGCAAAACACAGCACTGTGTCCAAAGAAGGCCATGTTCACAGACTACTCACTGAATGTATTATTCTGGACTCCTCAGGCCGCAAATCCTGGCCCAACAGCAACAGTTACTCCAGATCCTTAGCCTGCAGCATCAAGGAATGAGTACCATGGCCCAAAGCCAGCAAAACCCTGTCAAGAGCAACTTTAGTGTGAAGGTCAACCAGTACCATGGCAGAGTCAATGAATACCTGGGAACTTGGCTCTTTCAGATTGAAGAAGCTCTTAAGGCCAAAGGAATTGCTCCAGAAAGCAAGTTACATTATGCAGCCTCTTACCTGGTAGATGCAGCTTTGCAGTGGTACCACAACAAGATCAGGTCAGCCACCATGATGGGATGCTCTACAATCTCTACCTGTAACTACATTGGATAAAAGACAAAGTGATGGGAAAGATGTTAACCCAAGTAAGAGACAGGAATGTGCAAAAAAAAGCTGCAATTTTTACCAACTAATGCCTTAAGCCCAATGCAGTCTGAATCCCTATACGTCAAGATGATCTACCTAAACAACACTGCGGTTTTCTTAAAAGTTAGAAGTGCACCCAGTTGAGACACACTCCAGTGAGGTAGATGTTGAAATATTGGACTATTTGGTATCATTCAGCAGCTAAAAATTTACTTAACAATTCTAGGCTAGTCCTAGTTACTGTAGGACTCATTTACTGCCTTGACTTCGCCACTTTCTCCAGATATATGATCTTATGATTATTCCCCTATAGTCAGGATCAAATTAGCACTATTAGCAAACATTATGTACTAACCCTGAAACTGTTACAGAATGCTCCTGAATATTGAGAAACCCTCCCTACTTAGTGTTGCAGCTGTATTACTTCTACAAAGGTATAAATACTGAGCTTCTTGATGAATAAACAACAGTTCAACTATTATCACTATTTCTTGATAAGTTCCTTATATCCAAATCACTTCTTAAATTGCAACAGGTTATGAGCCCCGATTGCCTTAATCTATTCTAAAGATGACTTCTACCAGCAAACAAAGCAATACCAACATCTTCCCTGTAAAGGAGAGGTTTGATGGGAAGAACTACAGACTTTGGAGAATCAAGATGCAGATCCACCTTGAGGAAAGAAAGCTTTGGAACATAGTAACAGGAAAGGAAGTTGAGCCCAAAGGAACAGCAGAAGATGTGGAGAAGTTTCAAGAGAAGGAGAGAAAGGCCTTCAATGCAATATGCATCAATGTGCAAGACTCCTTCATTGGACAAATCCATGCCTCAAATACTGCCAAAGCAGCATGGGAATCCTTAGAGAAGATCTTTAGAGCAAAGTCAGTATCAAGCAAGCTTTATTTGAAACGAAAGTTCTTCAACATGAGAAAAAAGCCAGATGATGACATGCTACAACTCATTACCAGAATGGAGACACTTGCAGAAGAACTTTACAGTATTAATGCTGGTGTAGATGATGAAGAAAAGATACTCTGTCTGCTTTGCAGCCTACCAGACGAGTATGAGCCACTCATACTTTCTTTTGAAAGCAGAGAAGACAACTTGACTTTAGACTATGTCAAAGGAAGACTTCTCCATGAAGAACTCAGACGTAATGATCAAGCAGAGAAAACTGAAGATAATGCTTTATTCAGTTCAGAGTGGCATGCAGAAAAGAAGGGAAAGCAACAAAACCGAAGAAAACCTGGCTGCTGTAACTACTGTAAGAAACCAGGACACTGGGCAAGAGAATGCAAGAAGAAACAAGCAGACGAAAAACAGAAACTAGAGCAGGCAAACCATATAACTACTGATGAACAGTTATTTGTCACTATACAAGAGAGTGCAAGTAACCGAAGTAATGAATGGTATATTGACTCTGGAGCATCACAGCATATTTGTGGTATAAAGGATTGGTTCAGCAACTTAAAGACTATTCCCGTAAGAGAGGTTTATCTGGGAGATAACTCTGCATTGGAAGCTACCGCTAGTGGGTCTATACAACTAAATATGAGTGATAACTCAGGGGCAACAACAGCAAAACTGACTGACGTACTCTATGTACCTGGAATAGCTAAGAACCTACTCTCAGTCAGTAAAGCAACTACTCAGGGACTGAAATTTGTTTTTACTAAGCTGAGCTGCTCAATATTGAGTGAAAATGGACAAAAATTAGCTTCGGGAATCAGAGATCACAATATATACAAGTTACAATGCAAGATCATTGTACCTGAGTATGTCAACATTGCTGAAACTGATGAAACCAACTGGGAGACGTGGCATAGGAGGCTAGGACACATAGGGGAACAGAAAATGAGCCAATTGGTGAAAAATCAGCTTGTTTTGGGCCTAAAATACTCAATTCCGATCAAATTGAATGTTTGTAAGGGATGTTCATATGGCAAACAAGCTAGGCAACGTTTCAAGAGCTCAGAAGGCATTAATACCAACAAGATATTGGCTATTGTACACTCAGACATATGTGGCCCCATGAGAACACTGTCCTTTGGAGCCAAGAGATACTTTATGACGTTTATTGATGACAAGACAAGATATACATGGGTGTACTTCCTCAAAACAAAGGATGAAGCTTTAAAGACGTTTAAGCACTTCAAGAACATGGCAGAAACACAAACTGGGTGTAAATTGAAGGTACTACGAAGTGACAATGGAGGAGAATACTGCTCAAAGGAGTTTGCAAAATACTGCTTGTCTACTGGTATACTTCAACAGACCACAGTTCCTCATACTCCACAGCAAAATGGAGTAGCAGAACGTGCAAATAGAACAATAGTAGAGATGGGAAGATCTATGCTACATGATAAGGGAATGGACTACAGGTTTTGGGCTGAATCTGTTGCTACCGCTGTATACATCAAGAACAGATGCCCAACAACAGCACTACGTGATTCTACACCCTTTGAAGCATATACAGGCAAAAAACCAGATCTCCAGCACCTCAGGATCTTTGGCAGTGATGTTTTTTATCACATCCCTGACAAAAAACGCTCAAAGTTGGAACCAAAGAGTAGAAAAGGGATCTTTCTTGGGTATTGTGAAGATACTAAAGGGTATAGAGTGTATGATGGCGAAATTCAGAAGCTGATCAAGAGCAGGGACGTTGTATTTGAGGAGAATTCAGATCAGAAAGCCACAGAAATCATTGGCCAGCTGCCTGATGATGCAATCAACACAAATGAGGAAGATACGTACCAAATCCAGCCAGAGATGGAAGATACTTCTACCAGTTCCAGATCAGATCAGATTATCCCAGTTAGGAGATCTACCAGAATAAGAAATGCCCCTGGATCCTGGTGGCAGACATCCAATGATCATGAAGAAGCTTATCTTGCCTTATGTGCCGAACCTCAGAATCTGGAACAGGCAATGCAAGGTCCAGATGCTACTAAGTGGCAACAAGCCATGCAGGAGGAGTACCAATCACTGATCAAGGCAAAAACGTGGGAACTGGTAGATTTACCAAATGGGAGAAAGCCAATAGGATGTAGATGGGTCTACAAGATCAAGATAACCTCAAATGGTGCCGTTGATAAGTACAAGGCTAGATTGGTAGCTAAAGGCTATTCCCAGATCCAGGGACTAGACTTTAAGGAAACATTTGCTCCGGTTGCCAAGTTTAACTCTATTAGGACAGTTCTAGCCCTGGCAGCTGTACACAGTCTAGATCTACACCAAATGGACGTCAAAACAGCCTTTCTAAATGGGGATTTGCAAGAAACTATATATATGGAGCAACCAGAAGGTTTTACCGATCCAAAAAGCCCCCATAAGGTGTGCAAACTTAGAAAATCGTTGTATGGGCTTAAGCAGGCACCCAGAGCATGGTATAACAAGATTGACACATATCTAGAGGAAATTGGGTTCTCTCGTAGCACTGCAGATCACAGTATATATGTGAAACAGCTCAAAAAGGGTGTGATCATCCTAGTTCTTTATGTGGACGACCTAATTATAGCTACAAGTGATCAAGAGGCACTTAAACAGACGAAATCAGATCTCTTCAGCAAGTTTGAGATGAAAGATCTTGGAAAATTGAGCTATTTTCTTGGAATTGAGGTCAAATTTGACATACCTACGCAGAAAATTGTGCTGAATCAGTCTAAGTACATCAGGGACATTCTTAGACGCTTCAAAATGGAAAATTGCAAGCCTGCAGCAACCCCTATGGACAATAACCTGAAATTAAGCAAATCTCAGCCAGTTATGGATGAAAACGGCTCAAATATGGACCAAAACTTTCCCTATCAATCAATGGTCGGTAGCCTAATGTACTTGATGGTGTCTACACGTCCAGATATTGCAGTAGCAGTAGGAATAGTCAGCCAATTCATGCAGAATTATGGATCAGATCAAATTGCAGCAGTTAAGCGGATTTTCAGATATCTACAAGGTACCATAAATATGGTACTGGAATACTCTGGAGCAGCTAATAGGCAAAAATTTGATGGTTATAGTGATTCAGATTGGGGTAGAGATCTGATTGACAGACGCTCTACCACAGGCTATGTATTTCTTTATGCTGGTGCAGCTATCACTTGGAATTGCAAGAAACAACCAACTGTGGCACTATCTACAACTGAAGCCGAATATATGGCTGCATGTCAAGCATCTAAGGAGGCTATATGGCTACAAAAATTATTCAAAGACTTAGGTTTTAATTCAGGTGAACCAACATGTATTTACAAGGATAATCAAAGTTGTATTTCATTAGCTAGAAATCCTACTAATCATGCCAGAACTAAGCACATTGATATACAGCATCACTTTGTGAGGGAAGCTGTAGAAAATAACTTAGTAGAGCTGGTTTACTGCCCAACTGACAAAATGGTGGCAGACATATTAACAAAACCACTAGCTAGGCCACAGTTTGAGATCCTTAGAGAGAAATTGGGATTAAGAAATTATTTAGTTGAGGGGGAGTGTTGAAATATTGGACTATTTGGTATCATTCAGCAGCTAAAAATTTACTTAACAACTCTAGGCTAGTCCTAGTTACTGTAGGACTCATTTACTGCCTTGACTTCGCCACTTTCTCCAGATATATGATCTTATGATTATTCCCCTATAGTCAGGATCAAATTAGCACTATTACCAAACATTATGTACTAACCCTGAAACTGTTACAGAATGCTCCTGAATATTGAGAAACCCTCCCTACTTAGTGTTGCAGCTGTATTACTTCTACAAAGGTATAAATACTGAGCTTCTTTATGAATAAACAACAGTTCAACTATTATCACTATTTCTTGATAAGTTCCTTATATCCAAATCACTTCTTAAATTGCAACAGTAGATGAGTTCACAGATAAAGGCAATTGGCCTGTCACAGCCCCATGTCTTCAATTGTAGTAGAGTAGAGACCCCATTTACATACATTGTACAAAATCATGAACACCAAAAAGTGTCACAATTCTTACAGTGGGGTTTTGCAGTAATAACATGGAGAGCAAATGGTTACCGCACTTCCTCAAGAGCAGTGCTCCAGAAAATGCACTTGAGTATTGCAAAGACTGGGAGATGAGGTGTTAGACCTTGTATTGCAGGCTGAAGACTAAGACAAATTGGAATCAGCTGATGAACCACAACACAAAGCTGCAGGGCTCCTGCAAAAGTCATGGAAAGCAGCATTTCACCAGAAATTCTCATTGAATAGTGGATTTTAATGGATTCACTTTATGAGTCTGAGGTTGAACTTAGTGTTAGTGTTGGGTACCGGGACTTATATAGGTCAGTAAAATTGGCTACTTAGTTGCATTTGAAGATTCAATAAAAATAAATATACTTATATGCAAGTGCTGTAAGAGCTTTATTTATGTCAGAAAGAAGGGGTGTCAAAGGAGGCATTGCTGAGCAAAATAAGCAAACAAAAGATGTAATTGAGCATCTGAAACTAGGATGTTAGAGTATGGGTGGAGAACTAATAAGAAGCTACTTATGCATTGTTTTGAACATAAATTTTGGCCAGTTTTTTTGTGAAATCTGAAGTATAATTTTCTTGCAATGGCTTGGGCAGAGTGTCCTAGAAGTCTCAACACCTCTCAATTGTGGGATTTGTTTTTGTGATATCCTTTTAGTAGAATCAGCACAGCTTTTTTCATATGTGTTTGAACCATAAATGCTATGGTCTCTGGCTTACTCCCTAAAGGTATGTGCTTTACAACTTATTAGTGCAATATTTGCAATATTATCCTATGCTTTGTATGGCTGATCCCTATGATAAATGATTTGTCTCCTAAGGTGAATCAAAGTCAGATTAACCATCAGGATCCCATCAGGAGACTGTTATAATACCAGCAGCTTGGAATTAATGACACACTATATGATCTATGATTGGATCACAATGTTATTTGGCTAATTCTACCATCAAATAAAGTCAAGATACATAGTAGTGTTTGGACAGTTTTTGCCAAGGGTTGCATGGCATTGTAGCAGTCTTGATGCTCTCTATCACTACTTGAGTGAAACTAACTGGCTAGTACATCCATTTGCCTTATATGGCAAAAAACATGATGGTGCTCTGACAGCCTTATTGCAAGCCTCTGATGGGATCATGATGGCAGTATGGTTGCCTACAACTAGTTCTGTATAATGCTACTGTACCTATTTACCAAGTAGTATTTCCTTTTTTTACCTCCCCTTGTGCAACTCATATATTTCACTGGAGAATCACCCCTCCTTATTTGCTCATCCACTGCTACCTTGAGTATTCCACATATAGTTTGAATCAAAAAAACAATGCCTACTACTTACTAACCACTACAAACATGCACACATTCTGCAGATGACATACTTCTATCTCCTCAGCTCTATGGCTTTCTTGCATGATACTTGCAGTGTTACCATTTACTATGCCTTGCTGGTAGCATATACATTTGCCAACATAAGCTTGGTTGCCATCACTTCTCCCCTGAATACCTCCTAAATATCCATTATGAACTATTTGGTATTTAGCCAATGTATTTCTTCTCCCTGCTGGATTATAGTCCACCTTATAGGTGCATTCTGGCTCTTGCTTGTGTGAGTTCTGTATTGAGTGATGCAGAAATTGGCCGTGACAAAGAGAAGCCTGGCAACTTTGGTAGAGTTTTCCTAATAAATATTAGCTGCTTGTTGCTCCAAAAACAATCTTAGATTACTTAACCAATTACCCACACAATAAGGCTGCTTTGCTTCTTAATGCCATAGGCATAGGTGTCTCCATGTGCATATCTGTCCCCAATATTTTCCAACTCTTCCTGGCAGTCCTCCATGTGCCAAGTCATCACATCCATGTCAGACTTGAAGGTAAAATTTTTGATGAGGTTGGGATATGGTAGTACCTGTGACTTAACTTGTGTTCCTATCTCTCCACTGTTGCAATTTAAGAAGTGATTTGGATATAAGGAACTTATCAAGAAATAGTGATAATAGTTGGACAGTTGTTTATTCATAAAGAAGCTCAGTATTTATAGCTTTGTAGAAGTAATACAGCTGCAACACTAAGTAGGGAGGGTTTCTCAATATTCAGGAGCATTCTGTAACAGTTTCAGGGTTAGTACATAATGTTTGGTAACAGTGCTAATTTGATCCTGACTATAGGGGAATAATCATAAGATCATATATTTGGAGAAAGTGGCAAAGTTAAGGCAGTAAATGAGTCCTACAGTGACTAAGACTAGCCTAGAATTGTTAAGTAAATTTTAGCTGCTGAATGATACCAAATAGTCCAGTATTTCAACACTCCCCCTCAACTAAATAATTTCTTAATCCCAATTTCTCTCTAAGGATCTCAAACTGTGGCCTAGCCAGTGGTTTTGTCAATATGTCTGCCACCACTTTGTCAGATGGGCAGTAAACCAGCTCCACAAAGTTATTTTCTACAGCTTCCCTCACAAAGTGATGCTGTATATCAATGTGCTTAGTTCTGGCATGATTAGTAGGATTTCTAGCTAATGAAATACAACTTTGATTATCCTTGTAAATACATGTTGGTTCACCTGAATTAAAACCTAAATCTTTGAATAATTTTCATAGCCATATAGCCTCCTTGGTTGCTTGACATGCAGCCATATATTTGGCTTCAGTTGTAGATAGTGCCACAGTTGGTTGTTTCTTGCAATTCCAAGTAATAGCTGCACCAGCATAAAGAAATACATAGCCTGTGGTAGAGCATTTGTCAATCAGATCCCTACCCCAATCTGAATCACTATAACCATCAAATTTTTGCCTATTAGCTGCTCCAGAGTATTCCAGTACCATATTTATGGTACCTTGTAGATATCTGAAAATGCGCTTAACTGCTGCAATTTGATCTGTTCCATAACTCTGCATGAATTAACTGACTATTCCAACTGCTACTGCAATATTGGGACATGTAGACACCATCAAGTACATTAGGTTACCAACCATTGATTGATAGGGAAAGTTTTGGTCCATATTTGAGCCGTTTTCATCTATAACTGGCTGAGATTTGCTTAATTTCAGGTTATTGTCCATAGGGGTTGCTGCAGGCTTGCAATTTTCCATTTTGAAGCGTCTAAGAATGTCCCTGATATACTTAGACTGATTCGGCACAATTTTCTGCGTAGGTATGTCAAATTTGACCTCAATTCCAAGAAAATAGCTCAATTTTCCAAGAACTTTCATCTCAAACTTGCTGAAGAAATCTGATTTTGTCTGTTTAAGTGCCTCTTGATCACTTGTAGCTATAATTAGGTCGTCCACATAAAGAACTAGGATGATCACACCCTTTTTGAGCTGTTTCACATATATACTGTGATCTGCAGTGCTATGAGACAACCCAATTTCCTCTAGATATGTGTCAATCTTGTTATACCATGCTCTGGGTGCCTGCTTAGGCCCATACAACAATTTTCTAAGTTTGCACACCTTATGGGGGCCTTTTGGATCGGTAAAACCTTCTGGTTGCTCCATAAATATAGTTTCTTGCAATTCCCCATTTAGAAAGGCTGTTTTGACGTCCATTTGGTGTAGATCTAGACTGTGTACAGCTGCCAGGGCTAGAACTGTCCTAATAGAGTTAAACTTGGCAACCGGGGCAAATGTTTCCTTAAAGTCTAGTCCCTGGATCTGGGAATAGCCTTTAGCCACCAATTTAGCCTTGTACTTATCAACGGCACCATTTGAGGTGATCTTGATCTTGTAGACCCATCTACATCCTATTGGCTTTCTCCCATTTGGTAAATCTACCAGTTCCCATATTTTTGCCTTGATCAGTGATTGGTACTCCTCCTGCATGGCTTGTTGCCACTTAGTAGCATCTGGACCTTGCATTGCCTGTTCCAGATTCTGAGGTTTGGCACATAAGGCAAGATAAGCTTCTTCATGATCATTGGATGTCTGCCACCAAGATCCAGGGGCATTTCTTATTCTGGTAGATCTCCTAACTGGGATAATCTGTTCTGATCTGGAACTGGTAGAAGTATCTTCCATCTCTGGCTGGATTTGGTACGTATCTTCTTCATTTGTGTTGATTGCATCATCAGGCAGCTGGCCAATGATTTCTGTGGCTTTCTGATCTGAATTCTCCTCAGATACAATGTCCCTGCTCTTGATCAGCGTCTGAATTTTGCCATCATACACTCTATACCCTTTAGTATCTTCACAATACCCAAGAAAGATCCCTTTTCTACTCTTTGGTTCTAACTTTGAGCGTTTTTTGTCAGGGAAGTGATAAAAAACATCACTGCCAAAGATCCTGAGGTGCTGGAGATCTGGTTTTTTGCCTGTATATGCTTCAAAGGGTGTAAAATTGCGTAGTGCTGTTGTTGGGCATCTGTTCCTGATGTATACAGCGGTAGCAACAGATTCAGCCCAAAACTTGTAGTCCATTCCCGTATCATGTAGCATAGATCTTCCCATCTCTACTATTGTTCTATTTGAACGTTCTGCTACTCCATTTTGCTATGGAGTATGAGGAACTGTGGTCTTTTGAAGTATACCAGTAGACAAGCAGTATTTTGCAAACTCCTTTGAGCAGTGTTCTCCTCCATTGTCACTTTGTAGTACCTTCAATTTACACCCAGTTGGTGTTTCCACCATGTTCTTGAAGTGCTTAAACGTCTCTAAAGCTTCATCCTTTGTTTTGAGGAAGTACACCCATGTATATCTTGTCTTGTCATCAATAAACGTCATAAAGTATCTCTTGGCTCCAAAGGACAGTGTTCTCATGGAGCCACATACGTCTGAGTGTACAATAGCCAATATTTTGGTGGCATTGATGCCTTCTGAGCTCTTGAAATGTTGCCTAGCTTGTTTGCCATATGAACATCCCTTACAAACATTCAATTTGATCGGAATTGAGTATTTTAGGCCCAAAATAAGCTGATTTTCACCAATTGGCTCATTTTCTGTTCCCCTATGTGTCCTAGCCTCCTATGCCACGTCTCCCAGTTGGTTTCATTGGTTTCAGCAATGTTGACATATTCAGGTACAATGATCTTGCATGGTAGCTTGTATATATTGTGATCTCTGATTCCCAAAGCTAATTTTTGTCCATTTTCACTCAATATTGAGCAGCTCAGCGCAGTAAAAACAAATTTCAGTCCCTGAGTAGTTGCTTTACTGACTGAGAGTAGGTTCTTGGCTATTCCAGGTACATAGAGTATGTCAGTCAGTTTTGCTGTTGTTGCCCCTGAGTTATCACTCATATTTAGTTGTATAGACCCACTGGCGGTAGCTTCCAATGCAGAGTTATCTCCCAGATAAACCTTTCTTACGGGAATAGTCTTTAGGTTGCTGAACCAATCCTTAATACCACAAATATGCTGTGATGCTCCAGAGTCAATATACCATTCATTACTTTGGTTACTTGCACTCTCTTGTACAGTGACAAATAACTGTTCATCAGTAGTTATATGGTTTGCCTGCTCTAGTTTCTGTTTTTCGTCTGCTTGTTTCTTCTTGCATTCTCTTGCCCAGTGTCCTGGCTTCTTACAGTAGTTACAACAGCCAGGTTTTCTTTGGTTTTGTTGCTTTCCCTTCTTTTCTGTATGCCTTTCTGAACTGAATAAAGCATTATCTTCAATTTTCTCTGCTTGATCATTACGTCTGAGTTCTTCACGGAGAAGTCTTCCTTTGACATAGTCTAAAGTCAAGTTGTCTTCTCTGCTTTCAAAAGAAAGTATGAGTGGCTCATACTTGTCTGGTAGGCTGCTAAGCAGACAGAGTATCTTTTCTTCATCATCTACACCAGCATTAATACTGTAAAGTTCTTCTGCAAGTGTCTCCATTCTGGTAATGAGTTGTAGCATGTCATCATCTGGCTTTTTTCTCATGTTGAAGAACTTTTGTTTCAAATAAAGCTTACTTGATACTAACTTTGCTCTAAAGATCTTCTCTAAGGATTCCCATGCTGCTTTGGCAGCATTTGAGGCATGGATTTGTCCAATGAAGGAGTCTTGCACATTGATGCATATTGCATTGAAGGCCTTTCTCTCCTTGTCTTGAAACTTCTCCACATCTTCTGCTGTTGCTTTGGGCTCAACTTCCTTTCCTGTTACTATGTTCCAAGGCTTTCTTTCCTCAAGGTGGATCTGCATCTTGATTCTCCAAAGTCTGTAGTTCTTCCCATCAAACCTCTCCTTTACAGGGAAGATGTTGGTATTGCTTTGTTTGCTGGTAGAAGTCATCTTTAGAATAGATTAAGGCAATCGGGGCTCATAACCTGTTGCAATTTAAGAAGTGATTTGGATATAAGGAACTTATCAAGAAATAGTGATAATAGTTGAACTGTTGTTTATTCATAAAGAAGCTCAGTATTTATAGCTTTGTAGAAGTAATACAGCTGCAACACTAAGTAGGGAGGGTTTCTCAATATTCAGGAGCATTCTGTAACAGTTTCAGGGTTAGTACATAATGTTTGGTAACAGTGCTAATTTGATCCTGACTATAGGGGAATAATCATAAGATCATATATCTGGAGAAAGTGGCAAAGTTAAGGCAGTAAATGAGTCCTACAGTGACTAAGACTAGCCTAGAATTGTTAAGTAAATTTTTAGCTGCTGAATGATACCAAATAGTCCAATATTTCAACATCCACACATCTGCGCTATAGGAAACTCCCAAAAGGTGAACCAAGGTCCAAAATTTCCACACGCCAAGCAAGATAGAGTAGACAATGAATACAGTAGTAGCAAAGATCTATGTGTTCCACTTTATGTTTTTGGTAGAGCCACTCAAGTCCCATCAGAAACTCCTTGCATAAAAGCTCTAGATGCATTAAGATGGCATAGGTGAACCACTTCAGGATAAATTCTTACAATGACCACTTATATCTCCCAATACTTCCAATGCACTCTTGGCTGAAATGGCTTAAGAAGGCCACTTGAATAAATACATATCAACATCATCCAGTCTTTGTATTTATATTGTTGCATATGCACATGAATATTAATTGGAGCCCATGAGAAGGACTTAGGGTAGCAGATACTCTGTAATATCTTGCAAATTCTTTCTAATTTCTCCGGTATCTCAAAGGGCTCATTTAGCTTGAAATGCCCCATGTACAAGTTGGTCATCAGTATAGGGATATTGTAGAAAAGCAAATCCATTGCTCCCAGTGGAAAGCTTTTGCTCCAACTGATACCCTATATCTTAAGTATCTCCTGCTTTCTACAAATTCTATATTGCAGCCAATGGCTTCTAGCTTGCCAACTTGGCTGCAATTACATGCTGACTTTTGTACATTCTCTTTGTGGGAGGATGATGCTCTTGGTGTTGGTACTTGGGTAATAATAATGTGTGTGATTTATAGAGTAAGACCCCTGGATCTCACACATTTGACAGCAATATTGTCCATTGTGCCCAGAAAAACCAGTTATCTTGTTGATGGCTGGGGTATCTCCAATGTAGATAATAATCTGTGCTGTGGTGGTGTAGAGGTACTCCTGGGAAAAGCTACACAACTCAAGGTGTGTGAGGTGTCTGATAGGTGCAATAACCTCTGCATTTAAACTGCTGGTGTCTTTGTCAATATTTCACTACTGTAGAAGCTCCAGCTTCTCTAGCTTCCTATATCCTCCAAGTGTCTTCAAAGACCTCTGTGTGTCTTGTGCACTACCCTGAAAAGCTCCTTGCTGGCAAGTCTGAGGTGTAAATGCCAAAGGTAGGTGCAGTAATCAACTACTAATTAATAAGAGGAAAGTGTTACTGATAGAAGGGATGATTTATTGAAAATGGATTGACCTCCCTTGAATACTTTTCCTGATTGCCAAGTGTTTACTAATGACCAGTTTCTAGCAAATTCCAGGCATCAGTGGAATTCATGATGACATCACTATCAGCTAAAAATACTCCAAGAAGGTCCTGGATGGTTATGAAAGGTACAGCACATCCAACCTATCAGGGATCAGTAGTCTGAAACCTGTTAAGCATAGAGATACCAAATATGGTATTGAAATGGCTGGAATGGTAACACAGACTTAGGTCATGTGTCACAGGTAATGACATGGGTTCTTGCCTAATGTGGAAGTTATACCAATCACAAAGCTGAATAACATCTGGGACAACTAATGCTAATAACTAAACAGGGTAAACATCATATGAGGATAATACTAATAATATGGGCAAAGGAAGAGTGGGATAATACTGATAAGATAAAATATGGTCAAGTACGTCATAATAGCTATATGAATCAATTTGTCTGTGGGAGGTGTGTTAATCCTACCACAGCACTTTGACATAATGGCCATTTACTGATATTCTGTTAGAAAGCATACAAAATTCAACCAGCAATGGATACAGGTAGCTCTCCAGGTTGGACTGTGATTTAGGCCCAGATACCAGTGAGACTACTTTGGAGTTTTGCTCTAATACTGGAGGATAGGCAGCAGATTAGGTTGATGAGAAACAATGGCTAGCATCATTTGCTGGTGTTCTACATGTTTCATGAGAATCCATTAGGTGACAAGGCAAAGTCATGGGCATACATACCTTCAAAGCTGCCCTTGTATCTTAGCTATTTGTAATGCTGGACATCAAGCATATAGCATATGCTTGCACTTGATTGATGCTGAGTATGGTACTTTACAGCTTCACAATATTTGTTTGACTGCATGAGCTTCTTTAGACAGGACATTACTGGAATATATCTGAAGTGTGAACAATGTTTTCTCCCAATCATGGTTGATTCCTAGCAAGTTGGATACCTTGCATTGGTATCATTTTCTGATGTGAGTGCCATACAACTGTTAACCCATACCAGTATCAGGATGGTCTATTGGTCATATGTTGCCAGTTGCGTGACAGTTGTCCATTTATACCATATACATGGTAAGTTGCATCTAGGAATGATTTTGGCAAGAAGTTGTGGTTACTTCTCAAAGCCCCCTATATTGATTTTGGTGCAAACCTGCCACTTCTCTAGCCACAACATCATATCATTCACCAGTAGTTGAATTACAGGGCTCACTTGGCTCCATAAAGTATCCATGGCATTTTTTCCATGGGTGTTGATTCATTGCACAATGGGATTCTGCCAGGCTCATGCAGGGTACTGTTGTTTGGGGAGATAGGCTCACAATCCAACAGGGAGCCTGCTTATTCAGAGCTAGCACTATGCATGCCATATTCAGAATGCTGGGGTGAGCACAAAGGCATCACAAACTCACCTGACTTAGTTTGCCTAAGGTGACATGTATGCCCAGGTGACTTTATAGATGTATCAAGTAGCCAGCAAGATTTTGTTGGTAAAGTAGTGACTGGTAAATACTCAAATATGACTTGTGTGGCAAAGCACTGGTGGTGAATCTTGTAAAACTTCCTATGCTATCTGCATGCTTTATGGCTGAGAGGCTTGCTACTATAGATACATGGTCTTTTTTCTCTTCTTGTATGGTGTTAAATCAAAGTAGTCTTGTACATGGGACAAACAGTTTGACACTCAACAACTTAAAGCTATAGTATCATTATTTTGTCAGCACTCATGTGAATTTAAGACAGTCTTGTATCTGAGACATTGTGCCTACATGAATGTAATATTCAATGATGACCTGCCATAGTAAGCATTATGAATAAACTTGTGGCACCACATACACCAATATATGTAAAACCAATTCTACTTTGCTTTGACTTACTTCCATATATATGCCACCAACCAATAAGGCAAAGTAGTCTGGTTCCTAACCAAACACCACCACTGACAGCAGCACAATAGCAGTTGGACTACAGCTTGTTTGATATTCAGTGCAACAAGCAGAGATGCAACTAAGAAAGGCCCTGTGGACAATATGCCCATGGAAGGTAATAATGCAGGCTCCTCAGGCACTTGGTCAACTATGAAATTAGGAATCTCTGCAGAACCACAAGATGACCATAAAGCTGAGGGAGATTATAATGTTTAAAAGCTTTACCTTCAGCTGAAGACCAGTAAGTGTCTGTCATAACATCACTACCACCCATATAAGCAAGCATGCTGTC
The DNA here is from genome assembly GCA_002104905.1 of Basidiobolus meristosporus CBS 931.73. Lineage (NCBI taxonomy): Eukaryota > Fungi > Basidiobolomycota > Basidiobolomycetes > Basidiobolales > Basidiobolaceae > Basidiobolus > Basidiobolus meristosporus. The sequence continues at coordinate 4,529 of MCFE01000401.1, read as the reverse complement.
AGCTCTTATCAATGCATAAATGAGGCAATTAGGTGCAGTGGCTGATAGGATATATGCAATGGCCCAGAAAACCAGGAAATAGTCCAGAAACAGGATGAGCCAATAATATGTGTAGGGCAATCAATATCCCAGGTAGAGAAAGCAGTATCTTTGCTGCAAAGAAGGAACTCAAGTTGCTCAATATCACAGCCAAGAGTTGAGCAATTTCCAATGTAACAGCCGAAGAACACTGTACAGTCTTTGAAGCACACCAACAGTGCCCAAATATAAAGCCCACAGAAAAACCTATCACAGCATGGGAGGAAGATAATGTGGTGTGTATACCATAGCCTACAAATCAATAGAAATTGGAGATCTGTGAAGCTATTGAGTGCAATAATGCAGAGTGGGCTAATATTCCAGAGGCTGTTGGAAGTCTAGCATGCCAACACCTTAAGGCTGGCATTCCATGTGAGAATTGGTTATTCAAGGCAAAGCAGAATATGCTTGACTTATTCCATGAGCATTTTCCTGGTTTAAACAGGCCAACATATTCTGTGCCAGCATTTTTATGCTGAGAGAGTATTGCAGAAATAGCCAAAACTTTCAAGGCAGAAGAACAAGGTGCAATAGCTAAAAATCAGCAGCTTCCTTAAGTGCCCATTACAAGCAGAGACAAAAGCTCCAAACAAGCATCAAAGAGACACCAGGTAGCTGTTAAAGTACTAATAAGTGAAGAGCAGGCAGACACAGATACAGCAGCATAACATTTATAAAGGAAAAGGAGTAGTTCCCTGCAACCTGACAGTGATAAACAAAAAGGCAAAGGAAAAATGTCCGCCCAAACCTGAGAGAGAGAAGAATAAGAGAAAAGCTGCAGTTCTTGCTAATTAATGGTGTATGTATGGAGCAGACTGAATTTCATCATAGCCAAGAAATACCAACAAGAAAGCCACTGTTTTCACAAGTGTTGTAAGTGCAGCCAGTTGAGCTACACTCCAGAGAGGTAGATGAGTTTGCAGTGAAAGACAACTTATCTACCACAGCCTCCATATCATTCATTATTGACCAAGTAGAGACCTAACAGACAGACAAAGCAACAATGTCAAGAACTTGAAAGACTATCACCATGCCTTCAGTGGAGCTTTGGAACATCAATAGGCACACCAAGAGGTTGCAGCGCTTCTTCAAGAGCAGTGCTCAAAAAAATGCACCTGAATGGTGCAAGGACTTACCGCCAAGACTGGTACATAAGGTGCTAGACATTGCAGTGCTGCCTGAAGACCAGGATGTGTGGGAACCAGTGAATGAATAGTGGCATAAAGCTATTGGGCTCCTGCCAAAGTTGTGGAAACAGAGCACAACATCAGAAATACTTATTGAGTGGTGAATATTGCAAGGACCTATTGCAAAGACTGGGTGATGAGGAACTAGACCTTGCAGTGCTAGCTAAAGACCATGACATATGGGAATCAGTGAATATACAGTGGCATAAAGCTGTAAGGTTCCAGCCAAAGTCATGGAAACAGAGCATGATATCAGAAATACTTATTGGGTGGTGGATTTTGATGAAGTTACTTGATGAGTGTGGGGTTGGGCTTAATGTTGGTGTAGGGCATAGGGACTTGTAAAGGTCAAAACAATAGGCAGTTGAGGTACAACTGTAACTTCAACAAAAATAAATCAACTTGCATGCATGAAAAGTAAGCAAAAAAGTTGAGTCAAGTAGTAAGGAGTGTGAAACAGAGGCATTAGCCAATCAACACACACAAACATAGGAGGTGATACAGTGTCCAGGATCAGAAAGTGAGAAGATTGGGAGTGAATCAATCAAAAGCCACTTTGTAATGTTGTGATGAAAAATGTTGACTAAGTTGTATGATATCTGGGGTGCAATTATTTGTTGGTGGTCTTTGCACAGTGTCCTGATGGTATCAATACCTCTTATTCACAGGACTTTAAATTTGTGATGGCCTTTTGACAAGATCATCACATTAATATTTCATAGGGATACTGTTGTCCGCATGATACTTCTGTTATGTCACCTACCCACATGTGAGACCTTGCACATGCTGAGCAGGGTGAATCTGAGCATCTTGTATCTCACCTCAGCCTTCCAAAAAAGACACATACAACAATAGCTCCAACAACCAAGGCTCATTGATGGCTTATATGTCTAATTCCTCTCACAGCTGTATCCAGTATGCAACCAGCAAGATGATATGTGATGAGATCATGGCAATACAAGAAAAGGAAGTGTGGTGGTGAGAAGTATTCCTGGGAGAAGCTCACAGTTTATGGTGTTTGAGGTGTCTGATGGGTGCAATCACTTTTGTGCCTTAACAACTGTTGTCATTAACACTAGACTTGTTCCGTTGGATAGTGCCACATTGAGCCATGAGTGCCAAATAGTGCCATAGTGTGCCTGAGAGTCATAGCAGACCTAAACTTGGCCACAGAGTGTGGCATATAGTTCTGCTTATTCATGCAAAGCAGCCCCTGTGTTTCACCTACGGTGCAGGAGAAAATCAATTTTTTAACCTTTTTTTTGGGATCAAAATTGTGCATGACATAAAAGAGCACTGACAGACTGAAGATATGCATCCAGTACACAATACCCATGGCACTCTAAATCTAGCCCCACAGGCTTGTAGCATGTCACAAAAATGCATGGCACTATCTTGGTCCACTGGTACTATCTGGCACTATATTTAAATATTAGCCCTAAAGTAGAACCTATACAAAGCACTTATAGTGCCAGATAGTACGAGTGGACCAAGATAGTGCCATGCATTTTTGTGACATGCTACAAGCCTGTGGGGCTAGATTTAGAGTGCCATGGGTATTATGTACCAGATGCATATCTTCAGTCTGTCTGTGCTCTATTATGTCATGCACAATTTTGAACCCAAAAAAAAGGTAAAAAAATTGATTTTCTCCCGCACAGTAGGTGAAACACAGGGGCTGCTTTGCATGAATAAGCAGAGCTATATGTCACACTCTGTGGCCAAGTTTAGGTCTGCTATGACTCTCAGGCACACTATGGCACTATTTGGCACTCATGGCTCAATGTGGCACTATCCAACGGAACAAGTCTACTATGTCAGTATGGTAGAAGCTCCTGCTTCTCTAGCTTCCTAGATTCCCCAAGTGTCTCCAAAAACCTCTGTGTGTCTTGTGCACTACCCTGAAAAGCACCTTGTTGGCAGGTCTGAGGTGTAAATGTTCATGGTAGGTGCAGTGATGAACTGCCAATCAATAAGGTGAAAGTATTATTGATAGAAAGGATGACTTACTGATATGGGATTGATCTCCCTTGCATACATTTCCTGACTACCAAGTGCCTACTAATGGCAAGGTTCTAGAAGATCCAGGCATTAGTGGAATTCCCAATGACATCACTTCAGGCCAAAAATAATCTAAAAAGGGCCTGGAAGGTTCTAAAATAAACAGCACTTCCAACCAATCAGGGATAAGTAGTTTGAAATGTGTGTATCATAGAGATACCATATATGGTATTGAAATGGTAGGGATGGTTACACAGACCTAGGTCATGTGTCACAGGTACTGATGCAGGTATATGCCTAATGTAGACACATATACTGATTGCAATGATAAATAACATCTGGGACAACTAATACTAATGACTAATCAGGGTGAACATCATATATGGATCATATTAATAATATGGGTAAAAAAGAATGGTATAAGACTGCTAAATAAAATAAGGATAAGTGCACCATAATACTTATAAGATATATTTGTGTGTGGGAGGTATATTTTGTTGCAAAATTTGTGATTCAACCCAAATACTCCCCTGAATTAGTCACTTAGATCCTTATTTTTATATCCTAGAGAATACTGATCAAATTCCGTGTTGGGTACTACTCAGAGCATTTTTACAAAAATATCAGGTACCCTGAACATGAAAATTCTCAAAGTTGTCCAAACAGCCCCAGACTTTGCACCCATGTCAGTGGAGCCTTCCCAAATCTATTCTACATGTTTGCTATGCCAAGACTATATAAAAGTATGAACACTACTCTTACATTCAATAAATTACTTGCTGAAAGGCATATAATCTACTTGTTCTCCCAATCACTTCCCCTATGAAAACTAATTTGGTCTAGCTGGTGGATCTGATCCAGACCAGCTCTTGGGATCCTGTATGGGGACTGTCACAATGCCAGCAGCTTTGAATTAGTGGCCCTCTTGACAATCTTATGACCAGATTACAATAGCATCTTGCCAACTTGAATAAATACTTATCCAGCTCATCCAGTATTGCCCCTGTATTTTGACATATGCATATGAATGTTAATTGGAGCTTGTGTGAAGTACTTAGGGTTGTCAAAACACTGTAATATCTTGCCAATTCTTTCAAATTTCTACAGTATCTTGAAGGGCTCATTTAGCTTGAGATGCCCCATGTACAACTTGGTCATCAGTATAGGGATATTGTTGAAAAGCAAATGCATTGTTCCCAGTGGAAAGCTTTTGCTCTACAGATACCCTCCATCTTAAGTATCTCTGGTTTCCAATTGATTCCA